>JAECUM010020704.1:0-52213 GCA_016617855.1 Megalonaias nervosa | reverse complement strand
AATTTAGACAACCTTTGGTGCTGAATATTCAGCATTGTGATTCACCGTCCTAAAATTATATTTAAGATTATCATTCGGATATTCAAACACATATGCTCAAGTAGCACTCTCAGGCTGACTGTGTATTTTCATGTTCCTGCGCTATGGCATTGGCGATTTCTTCTCTTTGAAGAATTGCCAGTACATGCTTTGCATCTACGTCTTCTCCTCCTCCCCCCCCCATTAATATGGGTCTATCCTGAGATCTCTCAAGAGAGAAGAGTTTTCAGTACTCGGAACTCACATAAATCCAAATTCTTTCAGTAAATAATTCAGATCTTTGGGGTTGTGGTTGTGTGGGCCCAGCATAAGCTGGTGATACTAGTGGTCACCACAACAGAGTTCTGATTGACAACTTATATAGGTCAACAGTGTAATTGGGCGTAATGGCAGCACTCAGCGTTGGCTCATGTACTTTGATAGCAATCTTTGATTCTTTTCCCGTTATAGATTTGATTCTACACTGAAGTTCATCATTGATTTGTTCAATTTGATATGATCCTGTTCGAGTGCCAAAGACTTCCCAGTCGGGGACTGGCTGGCCTGTTCCGTCAGCGCAGTTTTTAGACATGAATACCAGTAAATTGTTAGTGGATAATTCACCAAAAGATTTTGATCTGTTATTTGGCAAGCTATAAAAAAAGTGTAATTGTGCGAGTGCGATCTCAAGTGATCGACCATTAGGTGGTTTTATTGGAGTGGGAAAACTAATATCGAATTCCGGCTGTTTTGACGTTGCTGATATCATTGTGATCGTCAGAACGTTGTTAGCGATAATCTGTCCCAGTTGTGTTATGTCTCTGTGGTCATTATTGTCAATGCAGATTCTAAATGTAGCTTTACAACGCTTGCGGATACCAGCAGCGCCAATAGCAACAGTGACACTAATTCCTGTCACTGGCGATATCATGTATGTTGCTGATAACGCACTGATTAACGTCATTGTTCCAGCGATTATCATGGACACAGTATATACAACATTGTCAATGATGATGATACATCTGCGGTATCTCCTCTGTTGTGTCATATGCTCATTGATGGTGTTTTCCAGCGATGCCTTCCACGCACATGCTTGATTATATCTGTAAGATTGTATGGGATTCATTGTCTCTATATCTGGTATTAAGTAAACAAAGGAGGTGTTTTTGCAACGAAGTCCAGACACCACCAATACGTTGTTGCGGTTAAGGTTTTATTTGCGGGATGCAATATGAATCTTTCCTCAAAATTTTGATTTAGAACAATTGATACGGTTCCAGAAAATCCATCGTTTGAATGATGCCATGGATATGTCGTAAATATCCTAAATTTCACAGCACTAAACACTGAGAGCCTGTACACCTGGCCAACTTCAGCGTTATGTTTGATGGTGCTATTTTGCCTTGACTATGTTGCTGATCCACAATGTATGCCGAGTTGATGAATGGAGTCGTATGGATTACATCAGCGACAATATTTTTTACTTTTTCGTCGATGTCAGCGAACTTAATGCCAGTGACCATTGGATTTCCAAAGAAATCAGTAGTGACTCTATTTATATTTTTGCAAAAATTCATAATTGTGCCCACATGAACACCATACGCAAATTGCACCATTTTCCTTGAAATCTTCAGTCTCTACTTCTGCTCATACCGATTAGGGCGATCCCTAATGACAGAGAGGCCTCGGAATTCCATATAAAACAGTTTGAAAGCTTTCTACCTCATATATTTCCAACTTTTCTTTTCTTTCTTTCTTCGAAGACAGCCTCAAGCTTTTCAATGTCATCACTTTACCATCTTCACATGTACGTTCCCTTGGTATTCACCTCCACAGGTAGTAATTGCGTCTCCTCACATTGCTACAACTGTATTTATATAGTTGCTGCTTTGGTGTATGACACAGAAAACTTTTTTAATATTACTTTATAATTTCAGCTATGGTTAGACACATACACGTAAGTTTTCATATTAAGCTAGTCAAAGCATTCACTTCATAATTATGTCCATAAAACTCTACTAATATGACATGTATGGGCCTCCATTTGGCCTTTCTAACATCAAATAATGTCCTACAATTGACAGCATATCATCTACTTTTTAAGTAGAATAATGACACTTCAGTGCATTTTGTTGTGCTTCTATGGTGTGTAGTACAGAAAATTCAATTATATTACTATAGAGTTTCCTCCGTGGTTGGATAGATACAGAAAAGCTTCCTATGCATAGCTCGGTCATAATGTTCACTTCATAGATACGTTACTATACGCGACACTTCGGTAATTTTTCACATACAAGTCTATGCTCTTAAAATAAGTAACAGAAAAGAGTGAAGACAACAAGTTTTGTAGAATTTAATAAATAATTGATTTCCTTAGAATACAAAGTAAAAAATGAGAAAAAAGAACTTACGGTTTTGCAAAATAAATCCAAAAATAATCCAAGAATTAAAGACACAAGTCCTAGTAATAAAACGTCCTGAATAAAGCTCAGTTCAAGTCCCGAAGAGATTTAAAATTGAAGGCGATGACGTGTGATGGTCTGCATTGTACTAATGTGTCAACAGTCTCTTGTTGAATCACAGAATTATTCCAGGTTTGAATTCAGTATAAATTCCAATGAATGTCTTTATCTAAGAATTTTGTCAGAGCACTTTTGTATTTCCAGAGAAAATAATCACTTGAAATCAATAATTTGAAGAAAGTAAAATCCAGCCCAAACTAGTCACAACATAATACAATTTAAAGTGCCAGATGTTAAAGCACAATGGTAAAATTCTGACAGTCACAAGGTAATATAGTTCTCTTTTTGACCTCAGGTCACAACTTAGCATTTTCTAATAACAACCATTACCTAATGGAAGATAACTTTCTAGCATGATTTAATGAGCCTTGTTTATTTAAAACATAATACCCTATAAAATTCACTTTGGAATCCCCAAAACCCTGACCCAAATCAATATGTTTACCTGCATAATAATTCGATCAATGAACTCATACCCATAGAGGATAATGAAGCTATTATTAGTTGTTTACATCAACGATATAAAAAAGTCAATCAGGTCAAACAGAACTGAACTCAATTTTGGACAAGGTCAAGTCCAGTAAACAATGTTACATTACAATAACATGTAATAGAATAAAAAAATTAAAACTAACAGACAAACAATTAAATTAAATATACATAACAATACCAGCAGTCAAATGGTTTGACCTACAGGTAACGTTGATTAGAATTGATATTTTAGCATCCACTTTGTAAATAATAATAGCGATGCTAAATTATTCTCCCTGAAAAGGCAGCCACTTGCGCCCTTATGCAAGTAATTGTCATAGTGTGTATCTCTGCATGTACACCCCAAAGTTCATAAAGCAAGACGCATGCTGCACTACACTTGTATATATTGTCTGCACTATTTTGTTGTACAAATATAGACTATGAACATGACCAAACTGACAACCTCTACATGTATAACCTCCTCCAGTTACCGATCTACAAATACATCTCAGACTTGTACATAATGGGCACAAGTGAATTGGTGGCAGTACTTCATGTTGTAAAAGTAGACATTGAGGACAAGGACCTCATCAGTATGAGCACTAGGGTTCGACTCATATCACTTGCAAGGGACCAAGATAGAAACCAACCAAACAGCTTCAGTTACAATTTCACATATTAAATTAAGGACTGGCTACAGGGTTTAATATCCTGTACCAACAGCAGATCTTTTCAGTCAGGGTTTCTCTTCATGAGAGCCTCTATATCTTAAGAAATGATACCATCTTCACGCCACCCTTAGTACATATCCCGGTAGGGGAATGCTCTAAATCATCACTGGCGAGTGAGATAAGATATGCCACAACAAATTATGGGCCAGGAAAGTGGTTTCTGAGGGACTCAGTATTACTTTCAGAGCACCTTCTAATTTGTCCATGGTTTCCTTGATTACAAAATGCCCTCTATGCCATAGGTCACTTATATATTCTCCAATTACATATGATTGTGTTGAGCAAATGGAGGCCGAAACCTTGCCGAGACTTTTTGAATTGGACCAAATTCTCACAGTATGCACCTATATGAGGTTTCATCTCAGACAATGTGGAAAACTCACTTGGATCACATCGGGTATTTCTTTGAAGTAGAACCTCTGGAAATCACAATCTGTATGGATGCGAACGCAGGTGGTTGGTGGCACACCTCTTTCCATCATTTCAGAAAGCCTGTAGAGTGTGCCCCCCCCCCACTTCAGGATCGTCATTTACATAACAACATTCTTGACATAGAAGCCATTTTGAAAGTTTTTCATTGGTGGCAGAGGGACCTACATGGGCAGAAAGTTCTCATTGTGTCCAACAACTCTACTGTTGCGACTTATCTCAACCGTCAAGGTGAAACCAAGCTCGCAGACCTTTGCATTATTGTTTGGGACTTATAAAGTGGTGTCCTAAATGAAAAGTCCACATTGTTTTTATTCCAGTCTGCCTAATTTATTAGTAGACTCGTCCCTGAGGAGTCAACTAATTACAATTGGAATAGTCTATTTATGTCTTGATTTTCACTTAGATATATGGCTGGTGGGATTGAATCAATAGTGGAACATTTTGTTACTAGGTGGAATGCCAAACTCCAAACCTTTTATCTCAATAGTCCCAGATCCGAAGGTCTGGGCAGTTGATTTTATAGATTGGATACATATACATACCCTCCATAACCTTTGATTCTGAAGGTGATACAAAAAGCAAGAGAACTGGAGTGTCGCCTCATCCCGACTGCTTCACTCAAATAGGAAAAGTGTGGATCAAAGACCTCATCAATTTCGGAACAGAAATCGCCTGAAACAAGAACATCGAGATATTCCCATATCTGATCAGACAACCACAATGGCAGGTTTTCATCTAAACCTAAAGCTGCTGAAGCTGAGCGTCAAGATCATATTTTTAAAAAAACACCAGGAACAAACATTTGTCGCAACCAGTCATATAAATATTGCTCATGCAAGTGGTCCTCCACTTTAAAAGGCAAACGGAAAATCTTCACACAGTGGTTTGTCAAAAACACATTATACCACTGCTGGCAGCAATACCTCAAATATCTAACTTCCTAATATGACTTTTTGTTCAGAAACAATTAACAACAATCACAAGAAAAGGCTACGGATCCAGGATTTTGGGATATGACTTTTGCAATGAGATTTCTGTCTACTATAGATATATTATCTTAACCTGGTCTACGGGACCCAGTGCAAGCTCTAAAGTGGTACTTATGAAGCACCAAGCCACTGAGTAGAGGGAGATAATGCCTCTTCTTGCCCATCACAAAGGAAAAGTATGCTATATCAGCACAGACACCTTCATCATTGATAAAGTGAATTATTCATTCCGCATTTGAGAGCAACTGTTATCTAACTGACATTATTCATGCAATAGTTTGGAGATGTTTATTCCTAAAAGGCTTAAGTTGATCTTTTGGAACCTATAGCTGTAGAGGAACGGGTTACCATTCCGGGTCATTCATCAGATTTATAACGACACTGCTTCACAACTTCTACTGGATTTGCAGGAGGGAAAAATTTTCTCTTTCGAAGCTGCTCACTGACATATGGAATATAGTTTCTGGTCATGTTATCTAAAAGCTGTGTCACATACACCAGGGGACAGAAGGTGGTCTCTTTGGTATAAGTGTATTTGTCTTTCTCCACCTCTTACCTATCCTCTAAAGTATTATGATCGGGTAACGTATTTAAAGAAGAAACCATGATTTTCTAGTAAAATTTGTTTATTTATTAATACGTCCCAGATCAAAATATACCATTTCCTCGATACCTCGTGAACCTGCTTATAACACGGTTTCTACAGTGGATCCCAGGTTTTACATGCACATACACACATACACACACATTATATATATATACATATAATTGACCCCTTTGTGTTGAATATGAAGGTAATCATGGTCAGAACTGGTGAATGAAACCTTGATATGTCGCTTGTTTTATCGTCTAAAATGGTGGACACTGCCCGAAATGTTAGATTCAACATGGTGAAATTACAAGTTTTAATAAGAAATCACATATTTTGTTTGATTTTATTAGAAAAATATTTTCTCAATACACTGTAAATAAGAGCATGTGGCAAAATAGCAGTCAATGAAACATTCTGGCTAATGCTGACAGGTGGCAAGATTGAAATTAAGAACCCCAACCTCCCAAATTAATTGTTTCATCCAGTGCAGTTTAAATTTTAATCTTTTAATTCTGTTTAAGTGTAAAGAGTATAATCGTGTCATATTTTCTGCTATTGAAAAGTGAAAATTGTCAATCGACCATCACATCGATATCCACGAGCACTTCTGTGAGATTCTAATTAAGTTCCAACTGAGTTTTGATGTACAACTTAGGGAAATGTCCATTGCATTATAAAAGTCAGTCAAAAGAGACCTGTCTTGTTTAATCATGTAAAGTTTGTCTTTTGTATCAAATCAAATTACGGATGTAGAATAAAATTTGTTGAAACCTGCGTAATTTCTTGTGTTCACTATCGTGTGGCCAAAAGAATCCATTTTATGTGACAAACAGTACATGGCTTCAAAACATTAAGCACTTAACGTCATTACAGTTTATATGTTAATCAGTAATGTATTCTGCTAATTTGAATATGTGATCACAGACAGTAAAGGAATCAAGCGAAACATGAATGATAAACTTAAACTTTCTGTCATAGATATGGTTCATAATGATGATGCGAGTCGAAACTCAGTAGCTGTCTCAAGGATATAAAAAAAATTCTGGATTTCTTGCATGAAGTAGATTCTGATAATGAAATCAAATGAAAACAGTCATGGACTGCAAATGATATGGAATTAGGTGATGCTGTGAAATCCTGGTTCACACAGCAACGTGAACTAGGCATTCTTTTCTCTGGAACAATTCTCAAGGCCCATGTGGCAGAGAAAATGGCAAAACGATTATGGATCATGACTCTATGTCATGGCAAGCCATGGATGGCCTTGGAGTTTCCAGTGCCAACACGTACTAAAATAAAATTCGATGTTGGGAGAAATACGTTCAGAAAATCAGGCAGTGGAGTGTGAAGTTACTTTGGTCAAGTTTGTCACAAACGGGAAATTTCTCATTAACGCTTTTTACAGACAATTGTTTAGACTTATCGAATTCATGTATAATAATGGATAACCTTTGTGAATTATTTTTTTTACATTCAACTGCACTAAATCTATCTATCTACACACACACACACACACACACACGCACAATTTATATATATATATATATATATATATATATATATATATATATATATATATATATATATATTGTGACAGAAGTATCAAAAACTGAAAGCAGCACATGTTTCAATGTTGTTTTCTTCTTGAAATAAATGATAACAGTTTTTGAAAAGTTAATCTCTTTTAATTTTGAATGAACAGTCAACTAGAATCTACTCAACTGAACACATAAGGCAGTGACATAAAACACAATGTGTTTAGCGTTTCATATGCTAAGTGTATTTAAACTATGTGGAATACTGTTCGTAATGATCTCAATATAATTTATCCTGAAATTAAAGGTAATTTATGAAGAAAAATAAACTACACCATCGTACATAGATATGCATTCAAAGTACAATTTCAGCTCGATTATAAAATGAGTATTCAACAATGTAACTGCCATCACCAACCTTACTTTAGCCTCCCTCCGTCGATTCCCTTGGAAAGTCAATGCCTTTTTATTGTGTGTTCATTGTTTTCAGATACTGTTGTGTATGGGTTATCGAGAGAGCGGTGTACACATTCACCCAGCCAGTCTCCCCATCTTTACATTCATATATAGGGCATAACTTCTGTCCAGTAGTAACTAAGTATTCACAGGATTTGGAATCAATCCCTGTAACAGGAGGAGATTACTCTAGCTGTCACCTCGGTGTCCTGATAATGCTTATCTTTTCAGCCTGTGGGTGGGGGTGGGGGTGGAGGGCTGAATTTATTAATTAGTAGAAGTTCTCCTAAGGTACTATAATCATAAGCATTATTGAAGAAAAGTATTTTCCTACAAAACATTTGTTTATGATTCATTGTTCCATTGGTTTAATGACATAAACAAAAGTTTAATTTTTGAAGTAATTTAATGGATAAACAGAAACAGACAGCGATTTCATTATTAATAATAATAATAATAGAAACAATAATAGAAACAATAATAGAAACAAAATGTTAAAGTCGGGAGTTATTAGTCAGCTATACATTTATTCAAACTATTACTAACAAAATATTCTATTCAGTACTTTTGTTTCTGATGCATTCATTGTTCCATTGGTATGATACAATAGATAAAATTTTAATTTTGGAAGTAATTTAATGGATAAACAGAAACAGACAGTGATTTCATTACTACTACTACTACTACTACTACTACTATTACTACTACTACTAATAATAATAGAAATAACAATCATAGAAACAGTTAAGGTTAAAATCGGGAGTTATTAATCAGGTATACATTTATTCAAACTGTTACAAACAAAATAACATATATAGTACATTTGTTGATTACTCCTAAGCAATTTCACTTTAAAATTAAGTTTTAGATTGAAATCACGTGAAGTTGGTGCCTCAAAACTGAAACTTTGCACAGATCTACATAACTGTGCACCCACAAGATGAAATTGCCAGTTTTCAGAAGAGGAAGTAATGTTGCTTATGCAGCTATTTTGGTGTAAAAGAGTCATTGTTTTTGGAAGGAATTATCTGCTGGACAAGTTGGTTTTGTTCCTTTGTAAATTAAAATTATTTTACTTGACCGGTGGGGAAGTGGGAAACATTTTGTCCAATCCTGATTAAAACTGCAGAATCAAAACCCAGGATTACTAGCTTTCATTCTTTAAAGCACATTTAGTCACAGATGGGTGCTGATTAATTAATATCTACCTGCCTTATGATAAAATTGCTGCAGATTTAAAACTGAGAGATTATCATCATTTACTCCTTCAGAGCAATTTAATCAATTATGTGAATGGTTACTAAATAACATATACCCTCATAACATCAATAATGGCAATATGCAACAGGAAGGCTACAAAATATTATGTGATGAGAAAACAAACTTTGAAACTTATCACATCATAATGAAGTCAGATTAAGGTGATAAACTGGGCGAAGTTGTTTGGGGACTACCTGCTGTGTCCACATTCATTTTGCAAAGATCTATGAAATTGCCTTTGCTGGCAACCATCATTAACAAGTACTGCTGACATCCTCTAAGCAAATACATATTTTAAAGAAATTAAAGACAAAAATGTGTCTTCCAGATACAAGTGTCATAAAAATGCGCAGATGGAAATTAATTTGTATGTTGATATCTTGCTGTCAGTCCAGATAATGTCTATAGTTGATCCCTTTAATAATTTCCATGCCTATATAGTTGATTGATTCTTCAGAGACGTCATGTGATTGATAACATGTAGTTCAGCTGCCTAAACATCTAATAATGATCAGGTTATTATGAAGCAAATGCAGCAGGCAAAAATGGGATGACAATCAAGATGACAAAACAGGGACTGGTATACAGAATAGTAGACTGGAACTTATTATTCTTCATCCACAAGATAACATTGAAATAGCATGCTTATTTGTGAAATGCCTTTCCAGGTTGGTATCTTGGAAACACTATAATACCCTGTATTTTTGTTGTACATGGAGGAAAAGACATATTTAGAGTGAAATATAATTTTTTCATATTGTGAATAAATTGCTAAACAATAAAACCAACATTTATTAAAATAAATAGCTATGTGGCTTCTTCCCACAATGTGACGTCTTTATTTGTTGACAAGTTTGTGTCCTAAGTAGAGGTATATTTGTATTTGTTCTAATTTGCTTTTATTACAAAATTCTGCCATTCAATTTTATATACACAATAACAATAGATTTTTGAAGAATAATTTCAAGATTGTCAGTCAGATTTTACAAAGTGCCGTTATTTATCAGTGTTCTTCTTAAGGAAGTTGATTTACCTAAGGCGTCTACCGGAGCAACAGGAAGTAAAATGGCTGCTATTACACATCATTTTGTATGCTATGATTATAGTACATACATAGAGGATCTCAAATGGGTAACGATTTAATATTGTTATTGTTGTTGTTGTTGTTGTGGGGCTTAATGCCATTTTTCAGCACACGATAGGCTATACATGGCGGCCAGTGTTAATGGTGGAGGAAGAAATCGGGAAATCCCCAGAAAGAACCACCGACCCACGAGAAGCTGCTGGGAAGCTTTCTCACATATCCGCATTTGCCGAATCCTAGTCTCAAACCCACGCAGACAGAGGTGAGATGGCAGTGATCCATAACGGAGAGCGCTTTAGACCACTTGGCCACTCGGGGCCCCGATTTAATATTCAATTTATGAAACGAGTTGAATAATGTCCACTTTTTGTGAGCCTTGGCTCGCAAATGCTGGACATTATTTAACGAATTTCATAAATTTAATATTAAATTGTTACCCATTTGAGATTCTTTTTATCACATAGTTTTATTTCAGTAGAAATTATTTAGATAGAAAGAAGAACAAATAATTTCGTTCATTCTGACAGACGCTGTACCTTTCATTTGTTGTGCATAAAAAATAGTCCCAAACAAAGTTGAAATAGTAAAAGTATATTATGCATTTTTGATAACTATAAATCAAAGAATAATCATCCATCCAAATAAACAGAATGTTTTTCAAAAGGCAAAACATTTGTCAACACAAATTGTCCATTGCGTGTGATGTCACATTGTTTGATACAGTGCACAGTACCAGTTTGAGTTGGCCTACACAACACAGTGACAGTGTTTACATTGAGATTCCAATCACGACTAAACATTACATTGTTGCGATATTTTTGTGAAACGAAGATTACTGGATGCAGAAATACACATATTTTCTGTAATATATTTGTGACCGGATATTTGCAGTATTTGATTTGGAACATTAGACTGTACAGAAGACGTAAACAAATCTCTTTTTGAGTTGGACTTGCATCACATATTTACCGCGTAAATAAGCTGTGGTTGGATAAAGTTCTGTCAATTGGGGAGATCGGTTTATGTCTACATTCTTCGGTGAACAAAGGTGGGTTTATTTACTTCAGTAAGTTCACATTTAGACCAAGCATTTATGTAGGGTGGATTCCATGTGGATTCCATGCTACAGATTTGAAAAATGGCTTCCAAAAAATGTTCAATGAAAACAAATTCCTGAAGGCAGGGTTAAAAAAACTTTCCCATGATCGCAGTCTATCAGTAAAGAGAATACTGCACAATAATTTCATGGGCTTATTTGGACCAATCAGAATCACATAAAGTGATATGTTCACATGTATAATATCAAAAATATGAAACTGCACATACTGTAGGCAAAGTGTACCTACTATGTGATAAATAGGATTACCATATGAAATATCTGAGATGTAATTTTGCTTCAGCAACAGAAAATGAAAACCTTTTTCTTTCAAAGAAGCCTTGTACTATGTCTTGTCATAATTGGATGAAAGCAGCAAAAATATCAAAGAAATAGCTTCAAGAGAAGGATTGTATGAAGGAATTTTTTAGTTAGAGGTAAATAATAACTTTCGAGATTTTAATCGTGAAACATACTTAGCAATAATACACCATGGCATTCTATGTGCTCCATGGACCATATAACCTCAAACAATCATTTGAATTTGAGGCATCATCTTGAAAATGTCTTGGTTATTTTTATGTTGGTTTTATCTTTCAAAATTCCATGAATATGAGGAAAAAATGCTATAATTTTTTAGGATATTCCTTGATTTCTCTGATGGTTCACAAAATATTAAAACTGGATAGAATGTAGCACCTAATACATGTATAATATTTGCTGATGTATCTTCCAAAACATAATGAATAAATAAATAGCTGGGATACATTAGGTATGATGTTTTTTCTTCAATTTTTGTACCAATTTATGCAATGACAAAAGTTCAATTTTTCTAAGAAATCATACTCCTTGAAAACTGTTAGAAGTCTGATAGATTCTTTGAAAAGGCTTTGAAAAGCAACTCTGTGGGTTGGTATGAGCCAGTAGCTGTCCTTGCATTTTGGCTAATAGGTATATGTCTGTCAAGTGAGTGATCTCAGAACCACTTGGTCCTATCATTTCTGAACAGAAGTAGAAAGTAGGCTGTACCTTTATTGAATTAAAAAGTTCTCTATTTCAGATGTTTATATTAGACAGTAAATTCATCACAAAGACCTGCCAAGACTTTTTAGATAGAGTATGTTGCAGTAGTAATAAACAGAGGTATGTAGCAATTGTTTTTGACTCATCCCTGTTAGTAAATTGCAATCATAGGTATCATTTTTTTGGGTTGGGATGATGGCAGTGGTAGTAAGCTAAAGTTTTGTGTTGAAGTTCTTAATATTCAGATAATGTGGGAATGGATGCACCATTGCGTGAGTTGGTGGTGAGACAAATATTTGAGTGGAACATTTTAATTGGTTATGCATTAATTTATTTTCTTATTTGATATTTTGACAGTTATAGGAGTTCTAAAGATTTTTGCTCATATATATATATATGTATATATATATATATATATATATATGCTTGATGAAAAAAAAAGCATTGAATTTACACAGAGTAGCGATAAACATTGTTGTTAAGTTTAAACCTAAAGGTGTATATATGTAATGTTTTAAGTTATTTTTCACACATTGTTTTTTCTTTCAATGAAAAGCACCCTATATGTTATGTTTATGTTTAATTAATTTCCCCCCATAGGGTAAATTTCAGGAAGTGCAACTAGAAGTCCCATCTATTTCATTCACATTGGGCTTTTTCCTGATTTATTGTTATTTTTAAGAGTGGATTAGACAGTATAATTCTTGGTGAGGGGAGAAACTGATTTGTGTTAGCTTAACTTGTACTGCATGCAGTCTTAAAAATTAACAACTGATGTAATTGCACACAAAATGTTATCTATATATGCATGCATACATGCATTGAATATTTCATTGGACTGCCTCGTGTCCTTTATCCTTAATCATGTTGTCGAGGTTTTTCTCAGATAATCCTAAACAAATGTTTTATCAGTAAAAAGTGGAAATTTACTAATGATTAAGAATGTTATCCAGTCACTTACATTTGAAACCGATATGCTCACAAAATTTTGTTTGTAATTTTCGGGAGGATTTTGCATAATTTTGCTAAGATGATTTTATCAATGAAGCTTAATTCCAAACTTCAAAATCGTATTTAAAATGGGTAAGACTGTCATAATAGGCTGAAAATATTATCAGGTTTTTTTTGTATAAGGATAT
The DNA here is from genome assembly GCA_016617855.1 of Megalonaias nervosa. NCBI lineage: Eukaryota > Metazoa > Mollusca > Bivalvia > Unionida > Unionidae > Megalonaias > Megalonaias nervosa. The sequence continues at coordinate 38,862 of JAECUM010020704.1, read as the reverse complement.
GAATACACAGTGAAGCCATGCTACATTATAACATAAATTTGGATATAGTGTGGCAGAGATCCGGATGTTTAAGAATAAATTGATTTCTTGAAGATTTAGTGCCAAAATAAACAAGAGCTGGATTTAATAATTGTATTTTTCAGGGAAAACTGGTCCACCTTCCAAGTGTACTTTATATGTAATGGAAGAGGCACATTATTGGAGTAAATTGGAGGCTGAGCATGTATAATGTAGCATTTGCACCCTATCACATACTTAAGAGGCACTTTTTAAAGATCAATAAAACTATGTTATACCAGCAATAGGATGGCAATATTACTCACTCTGAGTCATATTTTAGAACTTGTTTTTTATTGTCTAATAAGTAAAAACAATCAGATGGGAAACATTATCATTGGAAGTGCATATCCAGTCTGAACCTCCAGCGTGTTCCAGTAATGCCCCCATCCATTTCATCTAAAGTATGCTTGGATTGGGCTCCATTTTGTTTAAGCTTTTGGGCTCACATTTATAAATTAGCACATTGAATGGACACGAAATACAATCAGAATCAACTACTGACACTTCATATGTAAAACCACTTAAATAAAATGTCTTATTTAAATTTATATACTTTAAATAAATAATTTTATTATTATTATAATTATTATTATTATTATTATTGCTGTTGTTGTTGTTGTTGTTGTAAAAAAATTAATTGAATTCTTGCATAATGTCCAATAAAAACATTTTAGGAATTCTACCATGGCAAGAGTATCTCCTATAACAGATATCAATGTTGAATGATATGAATGGCATTTAATATTACATATCAGTTCCCAACATTTGCAGCGCTACTTGCAACTACACATTATTGTGGTACTTGCATACAACTGAAGTTGCTGAAAGAAGCAATCAACTAATCACATTTCTTAAAACTGTTGACTTCTACTGACTCGAGATAATGTATAGATGCATTTGTAAGACAAATTATTTCCTCTGAAACAAGAGGGATTTTCAAACAGTACTGTAGCTCTTTCTTTGCCTGTAACCTTTCAGTAATGTTGGAAAATAAACTGAATACCATATGATGAATACTCAAATAAAGCAAAATTTGTGCCAATGCTTTTGTGGAGAGTACTAAAACTATCATCAATTTTCAAAGATAGCATGTTAGACTCTACATTCTGTAGAAGAAACAAACTAGAACTTAATCACATGTCCAACATTCCAACTAAAACGGTACCATAGTCTTGATGGTGATTCATTAATAACAATATCTTGAAATTAAGGGCAACTCTGAGCAACAGTTCTGACCTAATTATTGTAGGGTTTTCATCCACATGGACTGTACAACACTGTATTATTAATCAAGCATTACAAGATAACTACATATGTCAGTTTTCTTCAGATGCATTATAAGAACTGTCCCACCCAACCATCAACAAAACATCAAAATGATGCAGTTACCCCATGCAAAGTAACACTGCATTTTCTGCCTTTCTTTCTTGAGTTACAGTTTAAATTGACAGTTTTGCAAAAAGCCTGGATGAATATTCCAATTCAGCCACACCTATTGGCTGCAAACTTTTGTTTAGATGGCAAGTCTGTGCAAAATGCAGGAATATAAGCATGCCCTTGAGTAAAGGCAGCCTGGCAGGAATCAACAGTAAAGGCCATGATGAAAGGAAACCCAGGCTGAGATGGCCAATAGGGGGTTATCATAAGAACTTTAACAGTTTTTTTTTCAATCACTATCTTCATCATAGTTTCCCTTCTAAGCAGAAAGGATAAAATTGTGTGGTCCAAACTCTGCAAGCTGCAAGAAAAAGCATCCTGAAATAAATGCTTTTGGTTCTGAATTCTAAGCAATGTATCAGTTTGAACTGCTGGAAGCAAAATGTCTCTTTTTACCATTCACTCAGCATATTTTTAAAAATTACTATAGTAAATGTCAGTACAACTATTACCTACCCTTGGTAAATAGATGGATGAAATGTATGCATCTCTTTCTGTTGAAGGCAATGATCACTGTCGAGTAGATTTAGGATGATCATTCATTTCCCAGACCAAGTGACATAGTTTAGGATAATGCACATGTATTGCCTTGATAGAATACCATTATGTCTATTCTTTACCAGATAACAGAGACATTGCAAGGTATTAAATATGGCACGAAGTGAAGTTCAGTATAATTAATGCACTTTGAATGGATTCTCTGCAAGTGGACAACGGCCACAAAGAGGCTGATTTGAACCTGTTGAAAGAACTCACTGCTCCTATCTGGATGCATCTGTCTGAATAACAAAATCAACTGTTCTCTTTCTAAGGTTTTTAAAATTGCATGTTTTATTTAAGAGTAAAATTTTGGTTCTGGTCACTGTATCATGTAGGTTTATATGTCCATCCAAACTCCACTACTATTTAAGACTCTCTTCCCTCTAAAGCTTGTTCGAATGTATCATCTAGAAAACCAACACAAAATAGACCAGTAGAAAGGAATATACTGAAGGACATCTGACTGAGAACACACACACACACACACACACACACACACACACACACACACACACATATATATATATCCATCCTGTTGTAAATTGTGTTATGTAACAAAACTATTTTATCCATAAAGTAAGAGTCTGAACCTTATTGTACCCTCTTGTACTAAACCATAAACTGGGATATCACATTTTCCAGCATAAAATGAAAAGTTTTCAGGCATAAATTGGAGAATATTCTGTTGTTGATAATGTCATGAAGGTAGTTGGAGCAACAAATACTCTGTTTTATGAATTATAAGTAGGGTGGTTTCAGATTTTATTAATGACACTCTGTGCACTGGATAACATAAAGTTAAACAAGTAAGTTTATACAGAATGATATTATCACCTTGTACTTTATTATATACATGTTTGAAAATGTTCATGTATTGGAAAAATGAAATATGCATCCTGTAAATTGATGGATATGGTAAAGTGAGTTAAGCGCTCTAAAAGCTTAAACAAATTCATTGTGCCATCATTTATTATCAATATCATATTGTTGGACAACAACTTTACCGGTTCAATTTGCATAACACAGATTTCATTTGTAATTCAAGCCTGATGTACATTTTAGGCAACTCCATGGGGAGTGCTGGCTTTGGCAAAAGAATTCTTGGCATAGCAGTTAGTTAATGATTTCCTCCCAAATGTCCAAACCTGATTGGAGTCCCATCATATATTTTCTATGTCACTAATATCGCTCCCTACAACAGCATGCCTATTATATTTGCTATCCATTTGTTGTGCAAATACCCGATAATGTCCATAGTAGCCTTAGTTTCAGGTTTCAGTTAATACAATTCAGTTAAGTTCAGTTATTCTGACATTTTTCAACAGCATTATTGTGCTTCCGAATGTTTCCAAACTACTCCATTTGCCCACAATCCATTGATAAGTCTCCCTTTCAAGATATTTATTGAATTCTTATATATTGTTACGAATATGTAATTTAATTACTTGTGTGTTAGTTTTAAATTCTCTTTTTATTTTATTTTTTTTTAATTACATTTTATTGTAATGATAATTTTTACTGGATTTGATATTTTCCCAGTAAATTTAGTCTCTGTTTTGACCTGAATAGAATGTAAAAGGTATTACATTAGCACTATTTTTAGCTCACCCTGGTTCATAGATCTTGTAAACATCGTGTTAAAATGATTGGCTATTACCAAGGTCATTTTGGCCCACGTGTTAACTAAATTGTAAACAGCCTTTCTTTTTTTTATATTTCCAGTGTGAGAATTTGATTCTTAGATAGGGCTGTTCTAGCTATGTGATAATTGTCATTTTTTTTATTGCGCTGTTCAGTGTTAAGAGATCACATGACCCATCACATGGGACTGAAATGACGTTTTAGTTCGGTTTAATACTGATATCTCAGTAAAAGTTTAGCAGTCATAATTTTTGCACCTCAGAGCTCAAGGTGTTTTATTGTTGAAGCCAGATTGTTTTGAAGTTCATCTATTTTTTGGAATTTAATAATTCATTCTCAAGAAAACTACCCAAGTGCTTCATATTTATAAAAGTTCTAGGAGAAAGACATTCAGTGGAAATTTATTCTGGAATTCTAAACGGAAACATTATAAACTGTGATTCAATCGAGGATCTGTTGCCATCAGTACAATGACATCATCTGATGTCATCACCTCCATATTGGAATTTCATCGAGATTCGAACCTGGATTCAATTAGAACTGTTTAGTGATAGGACTTACATTTTTCAATTTTAGGATTAATTTTTGGATTATATTCATGAACTGTAAGTCCTGTTTCCCATTTTTACATTGTTTTCTAGGGAAATAAATTATTTTGTTAAAATTTACAAAGCTTGTTGGCTTGACTCTTTTCTTTTGTTACTTTTGTATGAGCCTACACGTAACAATATATATATATATATATATATATATATATATATATATATATATATATATAATTGACTATCAGCTGCCTAGCTAGGTGTTCAGCATTATAAGGTTAGTGTTAGGACTGGTCGGCCTGGTGACAGGATAATGTGACATACTTTGTAGTGATATGATTGAAAAATTGTTAAGCGCTTCATTAAAAAAAACAAATCACACATTGTATTACAGGGACTATTCTAGGATACATATTTATGGGAGTTATGGTTATTGAACATAAATCTGCAGCTATCAACCAGTGGGTGAAAATCATTCAGATGTAAGGGTCTTCAAATAATCTCTGTAGTGCCTCATTTATGGATAGATGAATTTTACCCCAGAGTTTTCAGTTCTAGAATATACTCTATATAGTGTCTAATATATGTAAGCATAACAATTATTAATTGTATTTGTTATGCTTACATTTATTGTCCTTTATTTATATTACAGCTATTTGACCCTGGATGATGAACTAAAAAATGATTCCAATTGGCCACCAGCCATTGCTTCAGAAGCAGGCGTGGCACAGGATATCCAGCGACTGGATAGTGCTTTCAAGAGTCTCCATTCCCAGGAAGACATTGCCAGTCTGCTTAGCTTTGAGAGCTGTGCAACAGTCAGTCTTGGGTCTACAGGTAAGGCATTATATGTCTTCTTGTCTGCCCTGCTGAAGTATGCATGGTTTTAAAAGAATCTTCTGCATATGTGTAGTCATGATCAGAAAATCCCAAAAATTGAAGAACATTTTGTGCCAGAGTACCAAGCCAGATGGTTATATTGAGGAATTAACAAAATATGACAAAATGCCATAAGTTTTGGAAAATCGCCCATTTGAACACATTATTATTTCATGTTTTTATTTTTATCATCATAAACTAGAAATTAATACAATTATGGCATTATGATTACTTTACTCTTTGCCAAAAAAAAAAAAATTAAAGAAGAAAACATGTGCTTTTTTAGATATTGTTTTCCTAAAATCATTGGAAATATCAAATAAGGTTTGATATTTTATTATAACTTTTGGGAAGAAACTTTGTTTCTTTGTACGGTGTTCATGACAAGTAAGTCATGATCTTTGCTATTACTCATTTAAAATATTAGTAAAATAAATTAAAAAAGATTATATTAAATGTTGTGTCATATGTGTTTTCATCATCTGTACATTTCCTCATGAAACTTAATTTCATTGTAATAAATGCATTTATAAATAGCATTGTTTAGATTGAACAAGCTGAAATGTACTTTAATTCAGCCCTAATAAAAATAGGAGTATTTGATTCTGTTTGGTTAATTAGCTATCTGTGCATGAAAACTATTCTTGCAACATCACAAAAATATTGTTAAAACACTCTAATTTTTGAATGAATACTGAACAGATTTTATTTGTTAATTAAGTTATTTAATCATTTAATTCTCTTAGTTATAAAATGAAATTTTAAGAGCAACCTACAGTATTGTGAATTAAATCCCATATAATTAAAAAATTTCCACCACAGGCTGATCTTAAGGTAGTAATAAATTATCTTATTCATCTGAACCTTATATACCTAAGTCACAATAAGATCACGAGGATGTGCATCATTTTCCCACTAAATTCGTAAACACCATTACTTCCGAATCCTTCTAAAGTCATAGTCAAGGAAAGGCCTTAAACTCAAATTTGAGTAAAGAACCTATTTATAACTTACAAACAAGCCAAACATGAAAGAAATTAGCTAGGCCTGTACTTCCAATTAGAGACAAAGGCAAAGCACACAATACAAACTAAATATACATAAACATAATAAATCAGCAAGTTTTGATCGTGAATCAGATTATAATGGAAAATATAGTAATAGATGAATACCAATAAGTGTATCATCAGGAAAGCGAAAAGGAATAGTTGCAGATCTCATAGGTCACTGGAATGATCTTTCAAAAACTAGAATCCAGAAGCATATTTGGTTTCCTTCATAATATTACTGACTGTGATTAAGTTTTACACATATTAGTAGTTTTCTGATCCAAATCCCCCTTAAATCATGTCATATTATGCAAAAATAAGAGAATGTATTCTCGGCATTAGTCCATTATGAAGAGATACTGATTTCTGAACATCTTTGCAGAAACTTACTTCCTAAAAGTTGTGCTTGATTGAGATTTGGAAGTGCTCGTATTAGACTTAAACAGATTTTTTACCATAAGACTGCTGAGTGGAAGACTTACTGACCAACAAAACTTTATGAGCTAAGGAATACATGTCAGCCGTACGAGCAGAATTTTCTAAAGTTTCAACCTTGTTCACATCAATGAAAATTATAAGGTTACTATGGACTCAGTTCTTGAACTCTACAACTAATATGAGTTGTCTGAGGTTTTTGTAATCTTAACCAACATTTTTGTCTAAGCACCACCTATCAAATAATTGCTCTTTTTCTCTTGCAAATTCAAAATGGGTTTGGCAGTTTCTTTTTTATGCTTCCTTAACTTTTGTCGATAAGCCTTGGGTAACCCTTCATAATCAGCAATTTGCTTTACTAATAGGGAATTGTAGGTAGGTGTCACAAGCTTTGCCAAAAAATGCAATTTGTAAAGAAAATAGTCCAATGCTCTCTTTGCCATTTCAGCTTTCAGCAATTTGAGTTTAAAATGAGGAACATATTGATCAACTTCTTTATCCCTAAATGGGAAAACGAATTGATATTCTTAGAAACATCAATATCTGAATTTGTGTGTAAACTGGGACATGCATTTCACTTTTCAGCTCCAATTCCTGTGATCGAAATTTAAATGTCATTTCTTCCTTTTGTCTTTCTCTCTGCATCTGCATTTATCTTTCTTCCTTTTCTCCTTCTCTTTGCATCGGCATTTCTCTTTGTCTCTATTTCCTATATCTGCAACTGCATTTCCACTCTCTTTCCTCTTTATCTAATTGCTTTTGTCTTTCTTCTTTCTAAAGCTCAAGCTTTCTTAACTCTGTTTCATTCTTGTAGTTTAATTCCAATTCCATAACTTTTAAGTTCGAGCCAAATGGAGACTCTAATTAAAACCAAAGCACTTTTATATAAAACATTTTCCACCAAATATTGGACCAAAGTATATTTTATTTCTCACTTCGTTAAAGAAGCCTTCGCCTCAGAATGATCATATTTTCTGGCAAGCTGGAGCAATTAATCATTTTTCAAGGAATCTAACCATTCCTTGGGATGGTTTGAAATAAATAATCCACTTTAGATGACATTGTGAAAGCTTGTTGGTTTCACTATGTCAAATGAAAGGAGCAAGGATATAAAAATGTTGGAAATAAAATAAATTTAAATTTCAAAACAATTTCAATTTCTCTGAAATTTGTCTAAAATTCCTATCCAGGACTAAACCCCCAAATTCTGTTACGACTCATGGTTAAACCTCAGTAACAGAAAGAAACAAAACCAACATGTTTTGTAAAACTTAACAAAGAATTTAATTACTAAAGTCATAATTGAAAATGTGCTATCTTGTTTTTCACTTATGATTTCTAAAATGAGAAATTATTACTGTGTCATAGAAAATTCCAGCACAAGATGATTTTAATTTTCAAAAACAGATTTCTGAAATACTTTAGAGAAATTCATATCCCAAGTACAAGCCCCATCCTAATTTTATATCATGACTCTATGGTCTTAAAATAAGTATTAGAAAAGAGCAAGAAGCAAGAAGCTTTTTAAAATTAAACAATAATTTGTTTCCTTATAATACAAAGTGGGAATGTAAACAGATATTACGGTATTGCGATTAAATCCCAAATAATCCTAGAATTAGTAGCACAAGTCAGATTGAACAAAGTTCTAAATAGTCTTTAGTAGTATTCCAAATAATTTCCAATACTGAAGGTGTTGATGTGCATATAGTGACCAGCTGTCTCTAGTGTATCAATGTATCAATGTCCTGAATTATATTGATGTGTCAAAAGTCTTTTGTTGAATAACAGTAATATAATCCAAGGTTTTTTTGTTTGAATTCAGATAAATTTCCCATGTAATGTATCTTTCGAAAAATATTATAGAGTTCTTTGTATTTCCAGAGAATAATAAAGAATTTCAGTCATCTTAAAGTATTGCATGATAATAATACAACTTGATTCTGCTCAGATGTTATCACATGAATGACTAATTTTCCAGTAAACAAGATTTATATAGAAAGCTAAGATATTAAAAGAAAACCCGGAGGAGGTTCATTGTGTAGAACAATGGAAAGGTCTGTCACAATAAAACATGTGACAATCATCACGTAGACTGGGTCTAGCTATGTGAATAAATTAAACTGTCCTTGACTAAGCTCAAGATAATAATCCTAATATTTATCATTCAGTCAGAAAAAGGTAAATAATGTTGTTTACTAAAATGTCACTGAGTTTGGAGAAGGTTAGCTCTTATATACAATTTACATAACCCATGGCATATCATGAAAGAACAAAAATAAAAATGTAAAAAACAAACAATGCATATATATAGTACTATAGTAAAAGTACATGTATACATCATCGTAAGAGTTTCATTCAGGACAAGGCTGATCTCTAAGGTGAAATCAACAACAAAGCAGGTAAAAAATGATCAGCGTACATGAATGAGGGTCGTGTAAACAAAATCCTTGATTCAAGGTGCAATTATCTTTCAGAGAATTAATGCTAGCACTTTAGCATTTGATTGGTTCAGTGAGATTTGAAGGTCAGGGTAGGACTGTTTGTGTTTATTTGCAACCATGTTATTGTGAAAGACAATAATGTGACCCATATTATTCTGGAATTTATTGAGAATCAGAGATTGTTTATTTGAAACGCAGTTGGACACAATATAATGATGCACTGTTTATTTTATTCTTTTTCAGTTGTGCTAAGAGTCACTGAAGGAAAATTTCCATTTATAATAACATGGATATAACTCAGAGGATAATCAATAATTTAAACAGTCAGTTCTTTGGGAATAGGTGTTTATGTTCAAGGACTTGAATATTTGAATAATTCAGTCGGATGATGTGAAACATTCAAGGACTTCAGTAATAATCTTCTTTCAGGAGATTAAATTGATGTAAAACATTTGGGTGAATCATTCTGTTAAATTTAATGGTGTTATCATGGTAACAAATAAGCAATTTAGAAGCCTCATTCAGAATACCTAGGAACAATTTCCAGATTAGTGAGGAATTGATAGTACAATTAGGATTATTAGAATTTCATATTAAGAATTCACACACTAAGCTATTATTTATTCTTTCACTTTGATTTTATATTTATTTAAATACATTTATATTTAAAAAACGTAAATGCTTGTTTGAGTTTTACATAATCTTATTATTTAATTTTAAATATCAAGACACAGCAAATTCTTGATTCAGGTTATGTCACACATATATAATTACTCACCAAGTTTCAAATAGTTAGTAAAAATCAATGAAACACTACATTTGCAAACATATTACAGAGTAGTCTAAAATAAAATCATGGAGTAGAGTCTTATCTAGTGAGACACAAATAAGGTTTCATATAAATGGACCATAAACAGACCATTTTATCATTTTATCACAATAATTACTTATTTTGAAAATAGCCAGACACATGCAAAATTAGTGTTAGTTGGGCATCAAACCATAATAACAACTGCGACGTTGAACATTAGTTTAGACCCTTAGCTATTGACACCTAGTTTGGTTTGCATATTACTAACGATCCACAAAGCACACAATAGATGGACATACCGTCATGTACATTTGCTAATAAAAAATGAAAATCCTTTGGGGTAATTTATTCATATTGATAGTGTTAGAAATTTTCCCCAAAGGTAAATACTTTGTAACTGAATTGTTCTGTCTTAACTTGGTACATAAATTGGTCATAACTTGAACTTGTGAATAGCAACAAATCATTTTACTACTGCTATTTTTGTCAGAGTTTTTGCCCTTTTTAACTTGTAGGCTCTTGTAGATGACATAATTTTATGAACATAATGTGTCTCACAGTAGTCATTGATTTGTCATTAAATCGGATACATGTAATGATCATCAGAAAATATGCTTATCAAGAAACCACTGAACTTATCCTGTTTCTCTCAGAGTAACTTCCCTTATAGTTTTGTGTCAGAATGCTGTGTGTTATAGAACCTTGAAATGCAACTTATCAGACAGTGAGACTTGTTTCAGGTTCTTGTCATTATCAAGATATGCGCATATCAACAAATCCCTATGCTTCTGAGGGTCTTCTTAGAGTTATTTCCCATTCACATGGAGCTGGATGTAATGTATGAGGAATCTGCCGATTTTAACAAGCCTGAAGGTTTCTGATGCATCACTGTGAGATTTGGAACTGAAAATGGTCATCATCTGAATATGCACATTTTACAAAAGCACTTTGCTCCAGTGATTTGCGTTGGATTGATAGTGTCCTTTTTTTACATTTGGATTAAGCGTGTGATAGAAGCTTGTGAATGCAATGTTTCAGTAGATTGCTGCAAAACATCTTACCTATCATAATCATCATTAGAAGATGTTCATGTTGACCAATAGTACAAATACTGTCAGATTTTGGCATTTTTATGCTCAAACTGCATGAAGCTGTGGCATCCTGATTTGTTAATAAAATATGTTGTCTGTTTCTCTGTTCATCCAAGAAGCGTGTTATGAAGATTGCACAAGAAGCACTCATATTAGACACAAAATGTTTAAAGGATCTTTGTAGCTATTTGTTGATGACCTAGCTATAATTTCTGACCATTAAAACTATTTTCAAATTTCTTAAACATTTATTATGTTATCCAACTGTCATTTTATCTCTTACTACTTTATTTTCTGCACAATAACTTGATCTGTCCACTATCTACAGTTACCATTGGCTCTGAATTACTTGCACTTGGGGACAAAAGGTCAAAGGCCATGGTCAATGTTGCTGAAAACAATGGTTTCCACATATAATAATTTAAATTCTCCATCAGTCACATTTATCAGTCTATGTGGATGGCTTGTCATCTGTGAATTTTTAGCATAATTAAGCAAAGCCCTCCTGATGTAGACAAATCAGATTTTTAATCAGTAAATTTATGGGCATGTGAAGATGGCCTGATTAAGTTTTCATACTATTATAGCAGTGTTTGATATGTTTGAATATTTTTATATGATTGACCCAGGTTACAGCGAAGTACAATATATGTCAGAATATATGAAGTCAATTGTCTAACAATTATTACTGGACTTTGTCATACTTGTCACATTGGGTTTAAAATCCAAAGATGTGTATATTTACCAAACAATGTTCTCCAACTATTTTTGTAAGAGATATTGCCATTTGTATGCACAGATCGATGATTATATCGGATACAAAACTTTTGGTTACAGTTAGTCTTACAGTTACTGATGGATTTGTGTGAGTCTTAGTTTTTATCGTGGTCTTTATATAAAGATATGCAAATCACCCAGTCATGTGTCATTTTTCTAAGGGTTATTGCTCCTTTGACTTTACCAGCAGTGACTGCTCACATTTGTTTCCAGTACTATTAACATGGTGGTAGGGTTTGGGTGTGAGAGGAAGGGGTACATTTGAGAGCAGATAATAGAGATCAAGGAAAAAGAAATGTACAGATTTCACTTATATTTTGATGGTACATTTTATACTAGACAGTATAGATATAATGTATACATACTAATACACAATGTTATTGATTATCTATATATTTTTGGGATACCGCTCCAGCAGCAGAGAGGGTGAACCCTACAACTTTTTCCGAGGGTCTGTGAGCAAAAATAAAGGTTCCTACGAAGGGCTAAAATAAGGTCAATAACACTAAACCGAATCCACTAACCGAACATATTTCAACAACAAAAATCGACTGGTTAGTTTGATTTTGTTACTCGTTCGTTGATATATTTTTTTTTCAAATTTTAGGCATGTTTTGTTTGCATCTCACACTCATTTTTTTGTCAGCCCACCCTCTCTGCTGCTGTGGTTTTTATCCAAATATTGTATCAAGTCCGTTACGATATCTTGACCTCGGATTATGCAAGTTTATTGTTATAAAACCAAACAGGGTAGCTTGCGCATGTGCAAAGAAATTTTTAAATTTGTTCATGTCCATGTCCCCAGAACACCAAGTATAAAAAATATTTTGCAGTGTATGATTATCAACTCCATTAAACATAACTAAAATATTACAGTTATCTCTGATCACTTTTGGAATTTGTGTATAACACTGTGTAACATAAATCACGTCTGTGTTTTTATGCCTGCCTCTGGAAAATATCCTAGCTGGATTTGATTGTTTGTCCAGCATGACATCATCGTACACTACTAAATTATTAATACTTTCATCCAGATCATCTACAGATGGCACTTCATCAATATCAGTTATAAAGTCAATAATGTCACTGTCTTTATTTAACGATTTTGCATTTTCATTAAAATCTTTAAGTACTTCATAGCATCGCTGATCATCTTCAGCCATCTCATTATCAGATTAAGCAATAATTGCATCTTCCCACTTCCAGATGGACCTATTATTATCATTCTGATAGAATTCGGTAGTGCTGGGTGATGCTTGACTGGCTCTTGTTTTCGTGTCGCCGAAAAGTCAATTATATCCATATGATAAATAATATGAATTTATATTGTGTTCGATGCAGGGCAACCACCCCAACCACTGGATTAACAACAATAATAACAAAAAATAAAAAACGCGCACTGACAGGTAAGTGTGAAAAGTGTGGCACAAAAGAATATAAATTTATTTCAAGTACAAAGACAGGAGGTGATATTGCTGCTTCGTTGGGAAAGTTACCAGGGGCTCCGTGGGCGAAGTATCCCAGGGAAAAACACTTACCAGGATACATTTATTGTGGTCCTGGAACTCAACTTGATATTTGACTTGATGATCAAGATCAACCGCGACCTGGAGAGTATCCAATAAACAAGATTGATCAAGCGTTTCACGTTCATGATGTTGCGCATAAAAGTAAAGATTTACAACAACGGCATCTTGCAGATGTGAAATTGATTCATGCGTTAAATTCTATACTTGATAAATCTCTCAGAGAAAAACTCGCTAGTTTTCTAGTAAAAACTGCTATGAAAGGTAAAATAATGCTAGGGGCTGGGTAATTAATTATATAACTATTATAATGGAGTCCATTTATTATAGCCCAAGAGGATATTAGAAGGGCAGAGCAGCTATTAGTAAACTTGCTGAAGCAGCAAAAGTCTCACGTGCTGTTGCTGCAGCGTGGTTAGCATGACAGGCAATATGGCAAATATATCTACGTCCACCTAAAAAAATTCAGTACGTGTATTTTGATGTCAGCGTCCCCAATGAAGTTCATCAAGCGGATATTTTGTTTTTACCGCACGATACTATTAAAACACGTGGATATCAATCACGTACATACAAATATGCGTTAACTGTTGTTGACGTTGCAAGTAGATATAAAGAAGCGGAGCCGCTATCAACAAAAACAACATCTGAGTTTGAACGAATTTATCAACGAGGACCATTACGATGGCCACAATTGCTACAAGTTGATCCTGGCAAAGAATTTCTCGGTGCAATATCATCGCTGATGAAAAAACATAATGTCAAAGTCAGACAAGGACACATCGCAATTCATCGTGATCAGGCAATAGTTGAACGATTTAATCGAACACTCACTGAGCGGTTATTTGGATATCAGTATGCGAAGGAAATAATTCATACAGATACAAGATCTCATGAATGGGTTGCAAGATTACCAAGTGTGATAACTGCGTTAAATAATGAGATTACTCATGCAACTTCTATGAAACCTATTAATGCAATTACAAGGAAACATGTACACCGTAGCGATGGTTATGGACAACGACGTGACTTTTCAAAACAATCAGTGTTAGGTAATGTGACTGTAAGGTATTTATATGAACCTGGTGAACTTGAAGGGGGTAAAAAAAGAGCAACTGATCCTATCTGGAGTGTGACTACACATAAAATTTCTAGCGTGGTTAGATCTACAGGTAGACCTGCAATATACAGACTAGATTCAACTGCTCCTCAACGTGGATTTTTACGTGAACAATTGCAAGTAATTCCTGAAGACACACAATTACCACCGCGTTCACTTTTGTAAACTAGAACCCCTACGTCGATTGCATTCAAGACATGTCAGTGTGACATTATCACGTGTATGACCAAGATCACTATTAATTCTATCCAAGGTAAATTGTTTTGGATTATTACAAGAATACTTCCACAACATGTGACAGTTACAAATTACACAATGATTATTCTGTTGTTGTTTTAGCGTCATAATAAATTCGACATCGATATCAAAATCATGATTATTTTTTTTATCAAATAGTTTGTAACTGGATAATTTTTTTCTTATTACGCCAGCAACAACAAAGTTGTTGTCGCTAGCAGTTTGATTATTATTTTCTGTGGAGTCTATGACAACTCTATGCAGTTGAGATATTCTCCTGACTCTAGATACTGCGAAATAAACTAAATTTGACCACTCGATTCTGTCATCGACAATCCAGATATTTGTATCAGTAATAGTTAGTCCTTGTGACGAGTGAATCGTTATGGCATATCCCAATTTCCAAGGTGAGTTATTCATACTCAGTGCGCTTTCAACAACATCAATATCAACTAAAACAATATCATTCAATACAAGATTTTGTTTCTGGACACTTTCAGTGTCTCGTCATGGAATCTCAACTTCAATATTCTGTCGTCGAGCATCTGCTGGGCGATAACATAATGGTACAGGTAGATTTGAAAACTTTTCTTTATGTAACAGAAATAATTTCTCTTGCAATTCATCACGAACTATTTTTCTACTCGCAACTATTAAATCATTTGGTGTCCACAAATTCCAAAAATCATTCACAGGAGTTTCTGGAATTATTTCACGCATTATCTCACATTGTATTCTATCTGGCTGTAGTCTGATTAATCTTTTAAATTCTTTCAGAGGTTCATCAATAGCTCTATGATCATCATTTATTTCTTCATAATAATCCACAAATGATTTTAACCACTCATGCGGAGACTGCCCAACGAAAGGTGGTGGCACATAATTATCGCAGTATTTTTCGTTAATAACCAATTAAGAAATATTTTTAGTGTTTCTAATGATACTGTACAAATTTCATCCCAGATGATGATTTTCGGAATATATTTCTCACCCATTCGCTCAGGTGTCCACGTATCTCCACACCATCTGAAGAAACTATGGTATATACACGATTTTACTCCTCATTGTTTTATTTCTCTTGATAGTCAGTGTGTAGGTGTCAACACAATCATGTCAAAGCAGTACGAAGTACCGTGCCGAAATAATTCAATGGCACGTGTTGTTTTACCAGAACCTCCAGGTCCATTGAGATAAATGGTTTTATGTCTAGCCACGGGATCAAATACAGATGGTGATGTTGATACTGGTATTTGATTGTCATTACCGTAATATATTTGTTTGATATCAATGTCTGCTGATTCAGAATAATCGAGTATACTTTCGTGTTTTATTCTCCATGACCCCCATTCGCCACTACCGAGTAACGGTTTTACCAAATCTACATACGCGTTATTTATATAAAATGAATCCGTAGCAACTCTGACAGCGTAACAAGGAAATCTATTTATCATCGATAATAAATTTATAGAAATGTAAGCAAGCATAGAAGTTCTTAAATGAGTAAATTGTGGTGACTCACCATCGATATAACTCACGATTGTACCTAATTTAATTCCTTCTGACAAATAAGCATTACTTCTGCTTATAAATGTTCCTTTGTTTGTTGTATCAGTAATTATAAAATCTAACTCAGCATTATCCATGATTAATCTTGTACAATGTCTTTTATGATCATATGATTCTCCTTGAGTAAATTTACCGATTATTTTTCTACCGAGATCTTTTGCAACTTTATTTTCATAATCAATTCTATCCCAATCTTCGCCTGACTCTGTCAGGGGTGAATGTTTCTTTTGTTGTGGTAACCAAACTTGTTTCTGCAGATGATATGATATAATAGCTTCACTTACACTCAAAGACACTAAGATTTCAGCATTGAGCATGTATCGTAATAGCACCTTTGGAACCCAATATTATTCTGAGAAATGTCTACCAAACCAAGCATAAACGATCGGATGAAGATTATTACGAAACTTAAATGATTTTACACAAGCGAATCCAGTTGAATCAAAATCAGGTAATGGTCCATTTATCGCAACTCTTGTCATTTCATGTGTCGGATGTCCGAATCTTTTGAAATATTCAGAACATTCTCCGTATCCAAGAAAACTTCCAGGATAACATGCAACCATATCAACGGATATAACTTTACGATGATCGTATTTGGTATTCCATAATCTGCCATGTCCATATTCGACACAACTATGCTGAATATCTTCAAGGAATTCTGATCGTGTTGGTTTCCATGAATTTTTCCTCTGAGGAAAGTGAGCTGCAACTGATGGAACTGTAAAACAATTATTCAATAATCGCTCAACTTCAACGTCATCAGAATTATATTCACGCCAAAGGCGTTGTGCAAGATTTTTCATTTCTTCATGGAGATATTCTCTACGGTAAATCTCTCCATTAGGTTTTACAAATTGATCGTAATTCATGGATTCTGAACTCTGAAATAACCAAACTGATACAGGATCATTCTTACTGATATCGCTGATAGCATCAAATATATAATCGTCATAAATCTGACTATTCTATCTCGTGGAAATATTGTTACAGCATTAGTCCATGCATGTGCGTTATGATCAATGATTGTTATAGGGGTTCCATTTTTTTTATATTTCGGTTTGTACAAAAATTCTCCAGTTAGTGTTTTTACTGTTATTGGAAATCTTAATTTCTTTTCTAACTTAGCAACATCATTGATAGATGCTCCGGTATCTTTAACTGTTTCTGCCCACTCATTTATTTTTTTACGTCTTAGATCAGTTAAACCGTTTCCACGTATTGCTTTTGAGAAATGTTCCATAACTTGCTCAGCTACACAGTTTAGTCCCCTTGACAATTTCATTGGTTTGAGATTATCAACGCTAGGTTTATCATTTAGCGGATATATCACATAGATAACTGCCGTTACAGGATACACTTGTTCATAATACGGTTTATCAATACCAGTCAATGTTCCTGGCTTGGATTTGTTATTCAATGTAACAGTATTATTTCCAGTGTGAAGCCGTATAGGTTCACGTTTATCATGGATAATCCAAGTATCATCATCTGTCTGCACAATAAATTTTACTAGAATAATATATCGCTGATTGTCGAGATAGTTAATAATATTTTTACTTCGTTCGTCACTCATTCTAGCATCGACAACAACTCCTTTAGTGTCGTTCATGATCCTGAATGTCGACCAAGTATGAGCCGCACCATCATTGCGAAATTCTTTCTTGGCTTCATGGATATGATCGGTTATATCACTATTTATCAAAGCCAGATCTTGCATAAAAAATTTAAATTCAGATTTTGGTAATTTCTCAAGATCAAATCTTGCGGTGGAAGGTTCAGTTATGGATAATCTCTCAAACTCCTCCATACTATATTTAAAGCAAATATATGTTTAATTAAACTTTAATTATATATATAATGATTCAAACAAACAACCGATGCCGATGGCTTAAGATAGGATTTTCTCTTCCTTGTAATAAATCATGCATAAATGAATTCTTTGGCCAACACATTCAAAGCTTTCACAGAGGTAGTCTAGGACCAAAACCGTGTTTATGATGCGATGTTGGAGTCAGAGGAGAAACACTGTTATGTGTGCAATGCGGTGGTAAAAGATACAGAGAGCTGAAACGATATTATGATAAGAAGTCATCAGGTGAATCTCCCATAAAAACCGCTGAAGACTATCTGGCCAGATTTCAAAATAATCATTTAGACAAATAATATTATATATAAATGGAGCAAAATGAATTTGTTAAACATCCTATCATCAAGAATTATGAAGCGTCTCGTGATGGTGTAATCAGAAATTGCAGATTAAAAAAACCAGTTGGTTTTGTTACTAATACTGGGTACATCATGTTTGGTGCTGGAAATAAAAAGTATCACTCACATAGGTTTGTATTTGAATGTTTTCATGGGGTCATCGAAGACAGACTTGTGATCGATCACATTAATTCAAACCCGAAAGATAATTCTTTAGAAAATTTACGAATTGTCACACAGAGTTAGAATTGTAAGATAGGAAATACTGGTATTTCTCCTAAGACTCCAAGGTCGGTTATATCCATAAATACAGATACAGGTGAAGAAATTATATTCCAGTCAATATACGCGGCTGGTAAATATTTTGATATTTGTATACCTTCAGTACGTTTTGTTGCAAATAATATATATAAATCAGCATTTTCAAAAAAATTCAAACAAAGGATCACGTTCCGGTATGTACAATGAAGCGAGATAAATCCGTCATCGCTGATAGAGCAATCGAGTAGTTGTCTCCCTTTTTTTTGTTATTGCGTTATACTTGTACTACAGCTTAAATATCTCTCCAGTCCAGATATCTCAACTATGTGGAGGTATTAATTGCAGAAAATGTATATTATTAATGATATATACTTTCTTCAAACAAACATAGAAACCTCAGCCATAACATTATCCGTAACGATGTTACGGGACAGATAAATCTATTATAGGTCGATATTGTACATAACTGCTTCACATATCGATTGCAGCAGACTACATGTATCATTGTTACTATACTAAATGAATGTACACAGCTCTGTTCCAGGCGGAAAGAACTGGAATATATCGATCCATGCATTATTGCTAGATAGTTCTGGCTAGCTTGATAATAAAGTGTATTTAAACAAATCAGAAATGGCTAAAATGTGTAAAACTGCAGATTTTCGCGATTTATTTTATATTTTATTCAGAAATCTGGTAGCATATACTAATCGCTTACTTGCAAATACGAGTCGAGAAAGATCTGGGTTACAAAATTGAATTCATGTTTGAGACAGTGTGAATAGTTATATACTTAAATTTAACTATATATTCATAAGAGCTCCGATAGCCATGGGGTTAAGGCGTCCGAACTTTGTTCCGAACGTTGTTCGGAGTGCGGATCTACTGTGGAAGCTATCTGCGTGTTCAAGTCTCCAAATATGCTAAAGATATATTATCGTGCATTCGGCGACAGATGCTCTTATAATTGGGGGTGCAAGCAAGCCCCATGAGATTTCATGTACCCTCACCATATTGAACAACGTGGTGAGTGCAGTTTTGCACTTACCCCGGGGTTTGATTTGGGGGTTTACATGAAATCACTTGTGTCCCCAAAATAAACAGCAGGGTGATGTGAACTCGCGACCTTGTGACCTCACTGAAGGGTACCCACATAGGGGCATTCAGAAAGAATGCCTGCCGGACCAAAAAGTCTCAATAAGGTGCCTGTGGACTATAAGACAGGTCTTAACCATGAAGAGTGCCTGTGGGCCATAAGAAAGACCTTTACCAAATAAAAAAAGGACTCTTAGGACCTTATTGGCAAAAGGCTTTACCGGCAGAAGGGACCCCAGTGGAATGGTAGACTGAACATCATCGCTGCTGTTTATTTTTGAATTTATAAATATATTTATATTTTTATTTTTATTCAGAATAATTTTTATTTAAAATATAATATATTTATAATATAAAAAATAATGAATCACGAAAACATCACATCAATTATTACTGCTATTAAAAAATTACAACATGACGGTATAAAAATATCTGAACATCTTGATCCTGAAAAAATAATGAGCGACTTTGAATCATTACAATTCAAAAAATCAGAAAATAGATATTCCTTGCCTTCCGATTATAGATTCATAAAGTTAATCCAGCAGGCGATGTTACGATCGCTGGTAGCAATCACGGATACGCAAGTGAAATTATTTGTTCCTCTTTCACGGGCCATCGAAAAGGTTAGGTCAGAATTATCTCAGGAATACGAAACGAAAAGAATTGTACACGCTGGTATAAAACATCTGAGAGATATCATGTCGATGACGGAGTTGATGAACAAGGGCGCGGAAGAGTTACTAACTAAAGATAAAGACGAGTGCGACTCTGATCATGGTGACTGTGTCACCAGTGACAACGAAACTAATAGTGTTGTATCAGAATAATAATCACGGGGTAAAAAAAAATAAATAATTATTTTGATATTTTTTTTTTTTTTTTTGCTTCTCGTTGTGGAATCGCCACATTTTCATAATAAATATAAATGATTGTTGTGATTCCACAATGATGACGTTGATGACTAAGTCATTACGATGACGCTCTATGAGCGTACATACAGATTTATATTTAACGACTCTGACCTCAGATCGAGCAAGTGGCCAGACTGGTCAGTAAGTTTAAAATGTATCCGTGATAAAAGACGACTATGACATCGCAGATAAACAACATTGATTGGTTCTGATACAATCAAATAACCTGGTGGGACTTGAGGGGTAAATGAGTAGAGAATGTATCCTTGTTGGGCCTGATTGGATTTATCACCAGTAACTTCGTTACCGACTTGATAACTGCCGTCGATAACATCACATGTTAGATTGACAGCGATCGTCGATGTGATGTTGACGATGCCCGGGGCAACACCACGGCCACCACCTTACGGATCATTATTGTATTGGAGGATATTTGGTGGTGGTGTTTTTTTTTCCACGATTCGAGGATTCTAGGAAAGTAATTATCGATAACGTCCGTGAGTCTCTTTTTTAATCTACTTGAATCTAGTTTTGGTACTGTAAATGCTGAGATTTTTTTCTTTGGTTGTTCCATAATAATCAAGAAAAAATTTCATGAAACGTGCTCCAGGAAATAATTTATCTTGTTCAAGCATTTTCAAGATAAAAGTTCGATTAATGATGTACATGTCTGATCTGAGTTTATTTAGATGTTGTATTGTTTCAATGATATTTTTTTTGTGTGTCCTCGTCGTAGACTTGTGACAATGATAAAAATAATTTTTTTAAGTCGCTGATTTTATTATTGTGTTCAAATTAAATTAAAGCAACCCATCCATCAATTGGTTCTTCATTGGGAACTTTAAAAGATCCAATATTGTCGTATAAAACTTTTCTTGTTACTGGATCATGTACAAAGTTGAATATAGAATAAAGACCATAATGAGGAAGCCATGTTCCATCAGTATCAGTATAATCTCTGTTGTCTAGCCAATCAAGTCTAAACTTGACACCAGGAATTTCGTTGATGTACACGTCCAGTTTTTTTATGTATTTTTGTCCGTTGTAAAAAACTCATTTAGTTATGGTTCTGGAGGTCCCTGATAAACCGCTGAAATCTCTGGCCAACCTAACACAGATCTAATCGAACTCCGATAAATATCTACGGCGTAATCCGGAGAATTTATTTCAATGGCAGATGACAGCGTTGGCTCGTGGACGATAATGGCAATCTTTGATTTTTTCCTGTGATAGATTTAATTCTGCGCTGGAATTCTTCATTGATCTGTTCTATTTGATAACTACCCGTTGGAATACTAACTACTTGCCAATCAGGAGTTCCATCGGGTTTGTTTTTATTTGCAAATACTAATGAATTATTCGGCGGAAGACCACCAAACGATTTTGACCTAATATTTGGCCAACTGTAATAAACTCGTAATTGCGCTAACGCTATCTCGGAAGCTGGTATTGCAGTTGGAAAATTAATACTGAATTCTGGCGAAGTTGAACTCGCCGATATTATTGTGGTTCTTAACGGAGCAGTATTAGTGACGATCTGTTGTAGTAATTGTTGCGATCGCTGATCGAACGTTGACATTATTATACTATTATTGTTTTAAATCATCTACATCGTCGTTGACGTCGCGGTCAGGAATTTTTTCATCAAATACTTCATTGTAGTTCTTTATTATAATACTGAATTCTTCGTCAGATATTATTCCATCATTAAGTGACGAAGAAATCATCAATGATAATTTAGAGTATGCGGTCGTTGCTGTGTGTAATTTCATCATGTACTCGTTCAATTTTTCATTTGTACACGTATTTATCTTTTTGGCGATAATATTAAATATTCCAGCGATCGTGGTTGACGATGAAACAATGATTGTTACAACGATCGGCGCCGTCATCGTCAACGTTGATAATACTACGCCAGTTCCAGCAACTAGCGTAGAAACTGAATAAACCATGATATCAACTACAACCGCACGTCTACGATGTTTCTTTATTTTTGCTGTATAATTATCGATGATGGTTTTTAATTTATTCTGCCAAGTTGTTACTTGATCGTATATGTATCTGTTAACGTCTATCGTTATACTTAATTGTTGTTGTCTAAGACAGTGATAAATTCCAGACACCACCAGTAACGTCTAGGGGATATTTCCGTTGATGTCAACGTAAATGTTTCTTTGGTGTCTTTGTTTAGCATCACCAGTAGAGGATTATGATATACATTCGGTGATAATGAAGTGGCCGCAGTAATTTCCCAACCATGCATGGACAGCCTGTATAACCCAGTTACTTCTGCGGTATGTTCGAGAGTGTTATCGCGCGGTGTCCACGTTGATACCCAGACGCCACCGTGTACGTGATGTTGCTAATTTGTTTGTGTGGAATTTTAATCAGAATGGTTTTATTGACGATATTAGGAATTCCACTGACAATATCATTGAGTTTTGTATTAATGTCGGTGAGATTTATGTCAACGGTTGGTGAACTTCCAAAGAAATCTTCAGCGGTTTTATTAAGTTTTTGAAAATTTCTACGAGTATTTGTAAACATATTTACATGAACGTCATACTCGACTCGAAGTGTATTTACTTTATCATCGATAGGAATGTTTTTATCATCTACATATTTCTTTGTTGCGGCATCTTCATCACCTGCTGGTTCTCTTAAAGCAACGATTTTATTTCCATTCATGTTAAGTTAACCTGTCATTGTATCACCGGCGGATTTTAAACGATCAGCGACACTTTTCTTAATTTCATCTCTGATAGTTGCGATTTATACATTTGAGTCTCTGATTCTACCACCGTCATTAAATACTGGAATATTGTCCGTGGTAGCACCAAGAACTCTATGAATTATATCGATCCACTTGATATTACTCGTCTTTAAAACACCGAATTTATCCTGAGAAATAACAACTTCATCTCGGTCAACTCCAGATAAATTCATGATATCGGCAAGATCGTCTTTGGTGGCGTATTTTGATAAATCGATATCTTTTTTGCTCTTGCCGGTTCGAGCACTAGTAGAAGATCTTCCATAAATATCAACCATTATATTTACCAATGTCTGTTTAAAACATTTTTGCGCGGCTATGCCTGGTGATGGTATATTCATGTACAGCTTTATGAGGTGGTTTCGTTGATCTTGATACAGCATCAAGTACTGCTAGTGCTTCACGGCCACATATTGGTGGGTCGGTTAATGTTTGTGTTGGTAGCGTTGAATACCAGATTGGAATAATTTGAAGTGCAGTACTTCGTACTGTATCGACGTATTTTAAAAATTCTTTTGGTGGTGCCAGTACGTACGAATCAAAATGAATAATACCCCATGGATCAATTGCATATGCAACCCAGTGAGTGCCACTACCAGAGCTTTTATCGAGATTAATAATACCTGTTTCTGACAGATTTGGATTTTTCGGTAATTGATCACGCATAAAAACACCTCTAAAATCTTTTATATTTAATCGCGCAGCAGCATCAAGTAAATCAAAATTCGATAGTGGAACTATCGTCGGAAAAATCAGCGAGTTCCTGGAATTCTTAATCCTTTTCCCCAAACGTTGTTTGGTCGAGACCCTGGAAGTCTCAGACCGTGACCTCGTCGTCGTCTTTTTTTAAATCCTTTTCCTGTTGCTTTCTTTAATGCCATTCCAGCAGCTGTCCCAACTGCACCTAACGCAGCAGCTTTTGCAACAGCTGGAGCCGCTGCGGCTATTAATGCTGGAATAGCTGCAAGAAGTGGAAATATTCTTCCGGTTTTAATAGTATCCTTGATTGCACCCACGGAAAGATTTAATCGTATTCCTTTATTGGCGTGTTTAGCTTCGTTGAATCTCTTAAACTGACGTTCGGTCAACGATAATTTATTTGCACCGCTCATTTGTTCTTGTTTTAATGGTATTTTTGTTCCGCATCGTGATGCTAACGGTGATTGTAATCGTTTAGTCTGACCCGGGGTCAGACTGACACTGACATGATGATATGACATTTATGATATATATTTGATTCTAAATACTGATTTAAATCAGCGCTTGCATATTCTCTATGGGAGCATCAACGACTCTCATTCGTCCGCCAACACCTTCAAGTAACATTGTTTTATCGGATAATATAACGGCGATTGCTCTGTACTCAGTACCAGGATTAATACGAGCTCGAAAATTTATGTCAACAACGGACTGTCTAAACAAATCCAAATGCTCCAGCGAAAAATAATAAATCTGATATAAATGTGTGAAATCAAGCTGTGATATTTGTAAACCATATCAATATTTTGATCACGTCCCATAAACGACATCAGACGATGATACGCACGCGTTACATGATTTTGATAAAATTGAACAAAATATCCTCCGATGGTTCTTGATGTCCGTTTATTCTCAATGAAACTTCGGAAACATTAAGATTGTCAAATATCATAGCGCTACGTTCTTGAGTATTTAATCGATCAATATTTTGAAATGCAACGAATATATGTCGCGGTGCAGAAATACCTTGTTGTGATGCTATTTGCCACGTAAATACACCAGCAATTGTGCTTTGAATAGTATCTGTGGTTGTTGTTAACCATGACAATGTTGACTTACCGCCACTGCTCATAAAAGCGAGTAACCGATCTTCTTCAGATATCGCTGGAGTCATTACTGGCATCCACAATGAAAGTTTTGTTAGATTTACTTTACCAGCATCACCAGCAGCTCGCCATATTGCATCATTGTCGGTTGCTTTTCGTACAAATACAACCGTATGTTTGGCTCCAAAAATAACTTTTCTAACGTGTCTGCAGAATCCAAAAATATGTGATAGTGGAATTGCGCAAGAAAATCTTAGGCGGTTTCCCTTCAACATTGATCGACGTGTTGTAAATCCTACGTTGTGATGTTGGTTAATATCGAAAATGCAGCACCGGGCCGGGCTATCATTCCAGCTGGTTGTGGATCAGATGCAGTATTTTGAGGTGTTTGTACCAAATTATATTGTTTATAATCAGGATTATTAGAAGTGTCCTTGGCAAACATCATTGATGGACCAGCTGATCTTGAATAATCGTCGTTGTATCTTGCAAGGCCATGTAGTAGTAAGTAAAGAGGCGGATCTTAAACCAAAAGCGGATTCTGGACCAGAAACCCCCACCCCCTCCCCTAAATTATGGAGAGGTGGAAAGAGGTTTCCAAACCTTAGATTTATTTCTATTTAAACAATGAAATATTATATAATATGGGTTATTATCAATCACCAATAAGACATGTTGGATTTGATCTGACAAACAAATTTTGTAAGAGATTTGATTCAA
This sequence comes from Megalonaias nervosa, assembly GCA_016617855.1. Lineage (NCBI taxonomy): Eukaryota > Metazoa > Mollusca > Bivalvia > Unionida > Unionidae > Megalonaias > Megalonaias nervosa. The sequence goes on along the minus strand of JAECUM010020704.1, from coordinate 12,931 downwards.
TAAAATCAGCCTCAAGTTATACTGGCATAAAACCTAAAATAATAAGCGATTGTATTAAAAAGGTTGGATATCATATATCACCAAAATATGGGTCAGTATGGTTATTCGCAACTGAAAATGACGAACGAATAAGAGGTTGGTCAGATGATATTTATTGACAATATAGTTGATATTTTATTTTGATAATGATACAAAATTAAACATTTACTACTGTTGTAGCCATATTTTATGATAATCTTTTCCATACCTGCTGACTCTCATTGGTAGAATATCCGTTAACATACTGTCAATAATACGAAACTCGCGTATTAAATCGTCCATATCATATTTTACACCTCGCAAGTAAGATCGTATCTGATCAAATAATTTTTTGTAAGTTATACTTGCTGTTTTACAGGAATTTTTTTTTTTTTGTTTCAAGTTTGGGTTCAATCTTTTTACAAGCTGTTGAAAGAGAGACACCAACGCCAGATATTATCAGGAAAAACGGATTTAATAATGATCCACTTGAGATTATGCCAGAGCTAGTCATTAACAATGGCAAATATAATATTACTCGACGTATTCTACGGTAGTATTTATAACATTCTTTTACACACCAAAGGATTTTATGATAAAATTTATAATATTGTACTAGTGCGTCAACATCTTGTTTTGGAATTTCTTCTGATATGTGATTGAAATCGATGATTTGTTTTTTCATTACAATATTTTATACAAAGACAAAAGTTCTAGCACCAACAATCGAATCGAGAAACTCGCGGAATTTATTGTTGTTAGGATCAGCTAAAAACTCTCTGTATTTATCATAAACATCTGACGAAGTATCATCATATCGTTGATCTGTTAGTACATATTGTTTCTTTAACCAAGCGTATGAATCAAAACTAACGTGTAATTTTTGAGAACAAGATGTTGTCTGATAATTGCATATGCGACTACAAAATTTGCTAGCATTAATTTCCTAAGCTGATGTAGTTCAATTGTAAGAAGACCAACAGCAGAAGCTACTTTTAACATTAATTTTTCATATGGTTTTGTGAGTATTGTTTTAATTTCATTGTAATAATTCCGTAATGACAATTGTCTAGAGTACTGGAATGACAGGAATGGAACATCGTCTTCTTCACTTATATCATAATAAGAATCAGACTTTACTTCCAACTTTGTTTGATCGACTTCTTCAAAAAACTTTTCTCGCTCATCATCACTAAAATTACTAATTTCATCGTCTAAAGTTTTGATTATCTTTAGAGACTTGTTAACAATAATCGGATCAAATTCTGGGTCTTTTTTACGTATCATTGGCAAAATTGCGTTTGCGTATACTTTAATAATTGACTCTGCGTCTGACGTCATAGTAACGATTTTAACTAAGGTTTCTTTGTCATGGTAGTACATACCGAGATGTTTAAATATACCTCGTTTTGAAAAAACTGTCATATAACTTTTTGTTTCTTTTTATTCTATTTTTTTTATTTTCCGCTAGTTTGTCAAGACGAATATGATTTTCGTTTATTCGTCTTTCTTCCAGTGTTCTTCCACTATAAACTCGTGCCTTTATTAAGTCTGATTTTATTATCAAATCTATATTAGACCAATCAAGCTCGAGTAATATTTTTTAAGTATAATTTCAACTTGTTTTTGTTCTTCTAGACAATCCTCAGGATGACAGTATCTGCTTATAATATCAAAGTTTTCTATTGCTTTTTTCAGTTGTGGTCCTCGCATATGCGTAACGCGAATAAAATTAGTAACATGATCTGGCGATATTGGTCTGTTTAATAAACTGATGCCAGTATATTTCATATTTTGGATTGTTTTTGCTGCTTCATTAACAGCTCCAACATCTATTTTAGGGTTTAAAATATTATCATAAAATTCTCTTGCAATGGTAATAATTGGTGGTTCTGACATTATTTTATAGCATTAGATTAAATTTGTTCGTCGAGTGTATATATTTGAAATGCTGTTAGTCCTGGAAACGGATGCTCAGCAGCAAAAACATTAGCTCGAAAATATAAGTACTTGTTAACAGTGTTTTCAGGCGGGATTGTAAAATATTGTGTTGTTGAAATGTAAGTGTCTGTTGTGCTATACAGTGTTACCCAATTAATATCGTCATTTGATCCTTCCAATCGCTAATTATAAATTCGACCAACACTAGAGTTTAATCGGCCTCGCAAATGAAATTGCCAAATAGCAACTGCATTGGGACATTTAATTTTGATCCAAAAATTTTCAACTTCTCCGTTGGTCGTCTACTCATGTCTATCAGAGAAAGCGTAATAAGGATAATTTTCGGGATAATATACCGATGCGCTTACCTCAAACCCAACTCGATTGTCAGTTGCTTTATAAAGTATTGGAATATATCCAACATTGTTTTTAGTTCGTTTTATACCACTAAACACACTATCAACATATGCTTTATTTCTCAGATCATTAGGACTAACTGGAACATACGTCTTAGTTATTTTTTTGTCTCTCATGTTTATATTACCTGACATTGGTCCACCAGATTTTTTAAAGTATGGGACAAGTTCTTCTTTCAACTGACCATAACTAACAGCATCAGCATCATTAGCTGGTGGTGAAGTTGTTGGTAGTCCAGTTATTTTTTAATTTAACATAAATAGGTTACCTGTCATTGTATCGCCGGCTTTGTTAAGCTTATTATCGTCAACAGATTTTAGTTGTGCATAACTTACCGCTTGTGTTTGATTTAAGTTTTCTGGCGGATATGCAGTCTCTAAATTTATAATTTTTTTCCCTGACATGTTGATATTACCTATAACCTTTCCACCGATTTTATCAAGTTTGTTATCATCCACATACCTCAACTGTGCATAACTTACCGCTTGTGTATAATTTAAGTTTGGTGGTGGATACCTGTTCTCCAAATTTATTATTTTTTTTTCTGACATATCTAAGTTACCGCTTAAAGTTCCTCTTGTCAACGACAACTTGTTGTCATCAACAGATTTTAGTTGTGCATAACTGACAGCTTGTGTAAGGTCAACTGTTACTGGCGGATACGATGTTTCTAAACCTAGTACTCGTTGATTTGACATAAACAGGTTTCCTGTCATTGTGTCACCAATTTTTTTCAGGTAACCTGATAAATCAATCTTGCCGTTTGTTTTTGTTGTTGTACTTTCAGCTGAGGAATTTCCTGTTAATGTTCCAAATTTTGTATAGTAGCTCATTATTTATTGTCCTACATAAAATTGTCAACATTAGTCAGTTTAATATAACATAAAATTATATAACAAACAATGGCAAAATCGTCGATATTAAACTTTGATACAGAGCGGTTGGTGAGACATAAACATAACAACGAACTTCCAGATTGTCATTATCTTATTGTAGGGTGAACTGGATCGGGAAAAACAAATTTGCTAATGAATTTACTTCTTGGTGATAATTTTAATTATGATCGAGTTTATATTTATACAATTAATCCTCATCAAGATGATCTTGATGCTGGCGAAGATTTTTTTATTATCAAACAACCGGAAGATCTTGTTCCAGTTACTCAGCTTGATTCAGATGAACACAAGATAGTAATTTTTGACGATATTCCGCTAAACAATGTAGAAATGAACAAAATAAGATCGTATTTTTCACTGTCGCGAAATAAGAAATGTAATTCTGTTTATTTAGCTCAAGGTTTTTATAATGTTGACAGATTTATTCGGCGAAATACTGGTTGTTTTATATTATTTCCGGGACTGGACAATGTTGACGTTAGAAATATCGCGAACGAGCAATGCTGAGATGGGTGACGTGACAAGAGATAAATTTATCGAACTTTATCATAAAGCTACAAAGGATAAATATAACTTTATCTTATTTGATAAACTTACACATGATCCAACTAAAATGTTTCGCTGTTGTATTGACATTTACTTGCAGTAAGGTGTTTTCCACCTCTTACAATTTTATAAAATTTATATATAATAATTATGGATAAACGAGCAAAATATAGAAAACATATAGAAGATCTAAAAAAAACTTGCTCAATCTCAAGCAGAATTTAAGCAAAAAGTACAGCAAGCACGACGTGGACAAGTAACTGCTGCAGAAACAACAGCTACGATTCTCAAACCAGTTACTGAAGCACTACTTGGAAAACAACCTGAAACTAAACCACTATCAGAAGAGGAACTTAAGCAACTACAGGAAAAAGGTTTGGTTGGAATTGTTAAAGAACAAGAAGAAGCAGCTGCTGCAAAAATTGTTGCTAGATCTGACGACGAAAAAAAAATTGGCTGAGGCTCTTGTAGCAAATATTCCTGATCCTGTTGCTAGACGAAATGAACTAAATCGGCTGATCAATAATCCAATTTTATTTGAAAGAAGATTAGCAGAAATTAGAACTATATTAGGAAAATTATCAGAAAAATTAGAGGATATTGAAAAAGAACAAGAAAGTGTCGGCGAGTTAACAGTAAAGTTTATGGAAGTTGGTGAAAAAATAAATTTTTCTAGAAAAAAAGCAAATGATAAAATAACAGATGAGGAATATAATAATTTTTTAAAAGATAATGATATAAACGATATTGATGATATAAGAACTTGGTCAAAAGAAAGATACGATAAATTTATTAGTGATTTAAAAAATATGATTGCAGATAGTAATGATGCTGACGCCAAATTAAGAACAACTAAAAAAGAAGATATAATTCTACTCTTTGATATAATTAGGAAAGGTGCTATCGCTTATGTCTTTCACATAACAGCGAAGATTATAGAGAAAAAGAATATGGTAAAGGGTGGAAATTTCACAGGAAATTTAAATCAGTCGATGAAACTCGCGTTAAAAAATATAGAGACTCTGCAAGAGTAAAAACTGGAACTGGTGTAAAAATATATACATCAACTGCTGAAATGATAGGCAGATTAATGCTGTTGATATCATCAAAAGAAGCTGGTAATATTAGTGTTGAAATTGATAATGAAATTATTGACATACTTGATCATCTAAGGTCAGAAAATTTATTAACATCTAACGAGTACGAAACTTTACATAGTAAATCGCAACGATTTAATTTTGTAAAAATATAATAAATAACAATGTCAACAACATTATTACTAGAGTCTAGTACAGCTGCGAAAGATAGCGCAAATTTTTCAGTAAATTATATTCCGCCAATACAAATTGATACTGAAAAACAGTATGAAATTGGACTAATTTCATGCACATGTTGGCATTCCATGGCAAACGTGAAAACTGATGTCAATGATGAAATTTCATTTGCTTTGTCAGTTCCAGATATTATAGGAGGTAAGTTTAAAAAAAATAAAAATTCCACGAGGAACTTATAATATCACTGATCTAAATAAGACAATAAAGGAGCTTATGCAAAATGAGAAGATAAACCCTGAAGCAGCAGGCAGGGTGAACAGACCAATTTGTACGAGACTTTATTTTACAAAAATAAAGGTTCCTACAAGGGCTGAAAAATAAGGTCAATAACGCTAAACCGAACCTCCTAACTTTTATTATTACCGTATAGTTTGAAAAACGAATAATAAATCGTTCGGTTTAGCTCATTTTTGTTATTTTATTTTTTGACTTTTTTGTTTTTTATGTTATAGTGCGTTTCGTTTACTCGCCGGGTCACTTAATTTTTGTCGTTCACCCTGCCTGCTGCTGTAATTAACCAAAGATTTTATCTAGACCTATACGATATCTGGATCTTGGATCATGTAAATTTATTGTAATAAATCCAAACGGAACAGCTTGTGCTTGAGCAAAAAAGTTTTTAAACTTAATCATATCCATATCCCCTGAACACCAAGTATAATAAATATTTTGTAAAGTATAATTATCTACTCCATTAAACACAACCAAAATATTGCAGTTGTCTCTGATCACTTTAGGTATTTGTGTATAACGCTGTGTGACATATATAACATCTGTATTCTTGTGTCTACCTCGAGAAAATATTCTAGCTGGATTTGTTTGTCTGTCCAACATAACGTCATCGTACACCACTAAATTATTAATAAATCCATCTAGGTCATCTACAGATGGGGCTTCATCAATATCGGTGATAAAGTCAACAACATCATCACCATCTTCATTCAGTAATTTTGCATTTTCATTAAAATCCTTGAGTACTTCGTAACAGTGTTGATCATCTACGGATGGTGCTACTAAATACAATTTACTCCATTTTAACCACCGCATTATTAAATTTAATAATAGTTGTGTTTTACCCGATCCAGATGGACCTATTATAATCATCCTTATCGAATTTGATAATGCTGGATGATGCTTTACTGGCTCTTGTTTTCGTGTCGCCGAAAAGTCAATTATATCCATATAATAAATAATATGAGTCTATATTGTGTTCGGTGTAGGACGTCTACACCCACTGCTGAATTAACTACAATAACAACAAAAAAAAAACGACGTGCTCTGACGGGCAAAAGTGTAAAATGTGGCACGAAGAAATACAAATTTGTTAAAACAAAGACAGGTGGAGATATAACCGCTTTATTAGGAAAATTACCAGGAACTCCGTGGGCTAAATATCCTGGGGAAAAACACTTACCAGGATATAATTATTGCGGTCCTGGAACTCGACTTGATATCCGACTTGATAATCAAGATCAACCAAGACCAGGAGAGCATCCAGTAAATAATATTGATAAAGCGTGTCATGTTCATGATGTTGCGTATAAAAGTAAAGATTTACAACAAAGGTATCTCGCAGATGTAAAATTGATTCATGCATTAAATTCTATACCTAATAAATCTGTCAGAGATAAATTAGCTAGTTTTCTAGTAAAATCTGCCATGAAAAGTAAAATAATGTTAGGGGCTGCTAATTAATTATATAAATATTATAATGGAATCCATTTATTATAGCCCAATAGGATATTGGAGAGGCAGATCAGCTATTAGTAAATTATCTGAAGCAGCAAAAGTCTCACATTCTGTTGCTGCAACGTGGTTAGCACGACAGGCAATATGGCAAATTTATCTACCACCACCTAAAAAAATTCAATATTCACATTTTGATGTCAGCGTCCCTAATGAGGTTCATCAAGCAGATATTTTATTTTTACCACACGATACCATTAAAATTGGTAAACGTCAGTCACGCACATACAAATACGCATTAACTGTCGTTGACGTTGCAACTAGATATAAAGAAGCTGAACCATTATTAACAAAGACAGCGTCTGAAGTTTCATCTGCGTTTGAGCGAATTTATCAGCGAGGACCTTTGCGATGGCCACAGTTATTATAGGTTGATCCTGGCAAAGAATTTCTTGGTACAGTATTATCGTTAATGAAAAAACATAACGTTAAAATCAGACGAGGACACACTGAAATTCATCGAGATCAGGCAATTGTTGAACGATTTAATTGAACACTTGCTGAGCGGTTATTTGGATACCAATACGCAAAAGAAATATCTACTGACTTTAAATCCGGTGAGAGATCTCGTGAATGGGTTGCGAGGTTACCAAGTGTGATAGCTGCATTAAATAACGAAATTACTCGTTCAACTTCCATGAAACCTTCTATTGCGATCACAAAAAAATATATACCCCGTAGCGATGACAGACATCAACCTCAACCAGTATTAGGTAATGTAACTGTAAGATATTTATACGAACCCGGAGAACTTGAAGGTGGTAAAAAAAGAGCAACCGATCCTATCTGGAGCGTGACTACACATACAATTTCTAGTGTAGTTAGATCTACTGGTAGACTTCCAATCTACAGATTAGATTCGAGAGCCCCTCAACGTGGATTTGTACGTGAACAATTACAGGTAATTCCTAAAGACACACAATTACCACTACATACAATTACATAACCAGAACCTCTACGTCGATTGCATTCAAGACAGGTCAGCATCACATTATCACGTGTATGACCAAGATCACTATTAATTCTATCTACGGTAAATTGTCTTGGATTATTATTCGAATATTGCCATAACATATTACAGTTACAGCTTGCACAATGATTATTCTGTTGTGTTTTTAGTTTTATAATAAATTCAGTATCAATATCAAAGTCACGATTATTTTTTTTGTCACATTGCTTATAACCAGATAGTTTCTTTCTTATTACATCATTATTAACAGTTTGATCATTATTTTCTGTAAAATTCATAATAACCCTATGTAGTTGAGATATTCTTCTGACTCTAGAAACTGCGAGATAGACTAAATTTGACCATTCGATCCGATCATCTATAATCCAGGTATTTGTATCAGAAATAGTTAACCCCTGTGACGAGTGAATAGTTATAGCGTATCCTAACGTCCACGGTGATTTATTCATATTCAGCGCATTCTCAACGACATTAATATCGACTAAAATAATATCATTCAAGACAAGATTCTGTATTGCACCACCAGGAATTTCAATATCAATATTCTGTCGTCGAGTATCTGCTGGGCGATAACATAATGGTACCGGTAGATCTGAAAACTTTTCTTTATGTAACAGAAATAATTTATCCTGTAGTTCATCACGAACTATCTTTCTACTTGCAACTATTAAATCAGCGGGATTCCATAAAGTTAAAAAATCACTCATAGAAGTCTCTGGAATTACACCTCGCATTATTTCACATTGTACTCTGTCTGGCTGAAGTCTGATTAACCTTTTAAATTCCTTCAGCGGTTCATCAATAGCTCTATAGTCATCATTTATTTCTTCATAATAATCTACGTTATTCTTCAGCCATTCATGTGGAAACTGTCCAATAAAAGGTGGTGGTTGACCATGATCACCGCACATTATTATAGCAGTATTCTTCGTCAATAACCATTCAAGAAATGTTTTTAATATTTCTAACGACACCGTGCATATCTCTTCCCATATAATATATTTAGGTATATATTTCTCACCCATTCGCTCAGGAGTCCATGTGTCTCCACACCATCTAAAGAAACTATGATAAGTACACGATTTTACTCCTCGTTCTTTTATTTCTCTGGCGAGTTTATGTGTCGGTGTCAAAACGATTATATCTGAACTATTATTCATGAATAATTTAATCACACGTGTTGTTTTACCTGACCCTCCACACCCATTAAGATAAACGGTTTTATGTCTAGATACAGGATCGTACACAGATGGTGCTGATGATTTTGATATTTGATTATTATTCTTGTAATATATTTCCCTAATTTCAACGTCGGCAGATTCAGAATAACTAAGTATATTTTCTTGTTTTATTCTCCATGATCCCCATTCACCATTACCAAGTAGCGGTTTTAACAAATCCGTATATTTTTTATTTATATAAAACGAATCCGTTGTGACTCTGACAGCATCACGAGGAAATTTATTTATCATAGACAGTAGATTTATAGAAACATATGCCAACATAGATGATCTTAAATGAGTAAATTGTGGTGAGTCACCATCAAGATAACTCACAATTGTACCTAGTTTGGTTCCGTCTGACAAATAAGCATTACTCCGATTTATAAATGTATTTTTTTCCGTTGTATCAGCTATTATAAAATCAAGTTCAGCATCGTCCATAATTAATCTTGTACAGTGTCTTTTATGATCATAGGCTCCTCCTTGAGTAAATTTACCAATTATCTTTCTACCAAGATCTTTTGTAAGTTTTTCATCATGCTCGTCTCTGCATTTACGTATATTATTAGTGATTTCAATAATGTCATCTTCATTAAGATCAGGAAATTCTTTCCTGGCATCATCAATATTAAATCTATTTGGTTCTGGTAACCAAACTTGTTTCTGTGGACTATATGATATAATCGCCTCACTCACCTGTAAAGATATTAAAATTCCAACATCAAGCATATATCGCAATAGTACTATTGGAACCCAATATTTTTCTGAAAAATGTCTTCCAAACCAAATATAAGTAATCGGATGGAGATTTTCTGCAAATTCGAATGATTCTACATGAGCAAATCCTGTTAGATCAAAATCTGGTAATGGTCCGTTTATCGCAACCTTGGTCATCTCGTGTGATGGATGTCCGAATCTCTTAAAGTATTTAGAACATTCTCCGTATCCAAGAAAACTTCCAGGATAACACGCTACCATATCGACGGATATAACGTCATTATACTTATATTTAGTATTCCATAATCCTCCGTGTCCATATTCTACACAGCTTTTATGAATGTCTTCAAGAAATTCCGATCGTGTTGATTTCCATAAAATTTTCTCCTGAGCGAAATGAGCTACAGATGGAACTGTAAAACAATTATTTAATAATTGTCTAATTTTGACATCGTCTGAAGTATACTTCAGCGCAAGATTTTCCATTTCTACATTAAGAGATTCTGTACGGTAAATATCACCATTAGGCCGTACAAACTGATCGTAATGATCATATTCTGAACTTTGAAATAACCAAACGGACACAGGGTCACTTTTACTGATATTTTTGATAAAATCAAATATATGTCCATCATAAAATTTAACCGCTCTATCTCGTGGAAATATTGTTACTGCTGAGGTCCATGCGTGAGAATTATGATCAATAATATCTATTGGAGCTCCTCTTGATTCATATTTTGGTTTATATAAAATTTCTCCTGTCAGCGTTTTTACTGTTATTGGGAATTTTAATTTCTTTTCTAGTTCAGCGACATCTTTGATAGACGCTCCGGTATATTTAGCTGATTCTGCCTAAGTATTTATTTTTTGACGTCGTAAATCTGTTAAACCATTACCACGTATCGCGTTTGTAAAATGTTCTGTAACTCGTTCAGCTACACAGTTTATTCTTGACTCTGACAGTTTCATAGGCTTTAGATCCCCGACGTCAGGTTTATTATTAAGCGGATATATTGCATATACAACTGCAGTAACTGGATATGCACGTTCATAATATATCTTATCAATACCAGTCAGTATTCCGGGCTTAGATTTATTATTTAAGAGAACAATATTATTTCCTGACTGCACACGGACTGAATCGCGCTTATCACGAATAATCCAAATATCTTCTTCTGTATTTACAATAAATTTTATTGAAATAAAATATTTTTGATCATCAAGGTGATTAATAATTACTTTTCCTCGTTCATCATTCATCATATTAGTAACATTTCCAACTCTGAATGTTGACCATACATGAGCAGCGCCATCTTCACGAAATTCCTTTTTTGCTTCACGAATACGTTCGGTTATATCCTCATCCGTTAATGCCAGATCCTGCATCGAAGTACTAAATTTGTACTCAGATAATCGATCGAGATCGAATCTAGCTCTTTTAGGTTCAATAACGGATAATTCGTTCATATAATTAAAACAAATATTTAAATTAAAATTTTAGTATATATATAATGCTTGAAACAAAAAACAAATGTGCTTGGCTCAAAATTGGATATACTTCTCCTTGTAATAAATCGTGCGTGAATGAATATTGCGGATATCATATGCAAAGCATCAAAAATGGAAGTACGGGACCAATACCGTGTATGCAATGCGGTGTTGGAGTAAGAGGAAAACCTCAATTGTGTCTAAAATGTGGCGGAAAAAAATACAGGGAACTAAAACGATATTATGACAAAAAAAATAATACATCGTCAGGTAAATCTCCTATACAAACCGTAGAAGATTATCTGGTTAGATTTCAAAACAATGATTTAGACAAATATTATTATATATAATGAATCAGACAAATAATGATTTAAACAAATGTAATTTATATAAAATGAATCAGACAAATCAGACTCATGATGAAACGATCGACAATGATATTATAAGAAAATTGAAAATCGAGTATTATGAGAAACACGAATTTGTGAAACATCCAGTATATACAAATTACGAAGCATCCCGAGATGGTGTAATCAGAAACTGCAGATTGAAAAAACCAGTCGGTAGTCTTAGTAATACTGGTTATTTTAGATTTACTGCTGGGAGAAAATATTATCGATCAAATAGATTTATATTCGAATGTTATTTTGGGGTCATTAAAGATGGACTTGTAGTTGATCACATTGATGGAAATCCCCAGAATAATCGGTTATCTAACCTGCAAGCTATTACACAAAGTCAGAATACTGCACGTGGAAATACTGGAAAATATCCCAAGATCCCGAGGTCGGTTATATCCATAAATATAGAAACAGACCAAGAAATAACTTTTAAATCAATGAATGCAGCTGCCAGATATTTTGGTATTTGCATGCCTTCAGTACAACGTGTCGCAAATAATATTACTAGATCAGCATATTCAATAAAATATGATCAGCAGATAATATTTGAATATATCTAACTCTGTACCCTTAATAAATAAATTGTATATAGTTCGACTCTATATTTTACCATGGGTACCTTCACCGTCGCTGCTCTCAGTGTCACTCTCACTTTTGACAGAATCAAATAACATAATCTTTCTTAATTGCATTACACGATTATCCACGATCTTCTTTTTCTCATATTCACGAGACAGTTCGGATCTGATATTTTCGATCGAACGTGCAAGAGGCGCAAATAGCTTTACCTGTTTTTCATTTACCACCGCCAAGGATTCAAGCATAGACTGATAAATTGATTTTACGAATTTATAATTGGATGGTAATGTGTATTTATTGTCAATTTTTCTTTGTTTTAATATTTCATAATCACATAATATTTTTCAGGATCGAGATTATCAGATAGATTTATTCCGTTATGTTTTAATTTTTTAATAGCAGAAATAATATCATTAATGTTTTCTTGGTTTATTATATAATAATTATTTCTTTAAAATAAAAAATAATATCAGTCTCTGAATAATTATTTAAAAAAATGTAGTCCCCATAACCCCATGTGAACCTCTAAGTTGCCATATGACATCTTAGCAGGATCAGAAGGTCAGGGGACTGTTTTTTGAGGATGATTATATACAGATGATTATATACAAATGGTGATGATTATATACAGATGATTATATACAAATGGTGATGA
>JAECUM010020703.1:0-37069 GCA_016617855.1 Megalonaias nervosa | reverse complement strand
GAGCACTATTCCTTTGCCCCTTATTTAATACCCAAAAGATCTTTCGCTCAGTCTTTTAACACACACAGACACACACACATACACACGCTCGCGCACAGTATGTAACTCTATATTTGATATTGAAAGGTGAAGAACTAAGAAAAGAACAAATACTCCTAAATTGTTCAGAAATATCCACGAAACTGGACTTTTTTGCTATTTGCAATTAAACAAACCAAACTGACAAAATTCAAGAGCAAGCTATGAATACATACGAAGAAAGCGTGTTTAATGATATAGATGAAGCATCAGTGTTAGATATTAGACTTTTCTGGAAATTGTATAGTAAACAACGTAATAGGGGCAGAAACTCTAAAAGCTGTTTCGAACTAAAATTTGACTAAAACAGCATCCAATCCACAAGAGATAGCTAACTTATCTGCCATATACTTTAAACACCTATACACTGCAGAAAACACTTCATTCAGTACTTCATTGGATACTCTATTCAATAACCCTACGGTGAATAAAGAAACCGATCTTAAAGACTCCGTTCTGAATGGAGATTTTACATTTGATGAAACAGCAGCATCCATAAAACAACTTAAGCTTCGTAAAGCACCGGGGATAAATGGTGTACAGAACGAGCATATAAGATATGGGGGCCAAAATCTGATAAAATCAATTACAAATTTATTCAATGCAATACTAAAACATTGTTATATACCATTTGACTGGAAAGCTGGCATAATTGTGTCAATCTACAAAGGTGGAGGAAAGTGTAAAAATGACCCTGACTACTACAGGGATGTATCATTACTACCTGTTTTGTATAAACTATTTAAAAATGTATATATATTAGACTTAGTTCATGGTACAAAACAAATGCGCTAAAAATGTTACATTTTCCCAATATTCAAAAGCAGGGATTCTAAAAGGGATTGAGCTGCAAAACGGCATCGTTTAACTTACATGAAGCTATCTTCGCTAACCTGGAATTAGAATCAAAAGTCTATACCGCATTTTTGGACATAAGGAAGACGTGTGACACTGTATGGCACCAGGGCCTTTTCATAAAACTTCCCCTAATGGGAATTTCTGGCAAACTCCTCAGTGTAATTATAGAATCGTACTCAAAAATATATAGCCTTGATATTATAAATGGCACTAAATCTGAACCTATATCGATCAGACAAGGTGTCCGACAAGGCGGAGTGCTTTCCACGCTTCTATATCTGGTATATATTATTGATTTGTTAAAGCTGTTAGAAGAATCCAAATTTGGAATAACCGTAGGTTCAGTTTCTTTTAGAAACCCTGATTTAGCGGATGATATCACCCTTATAACGACAACTCCTACTCATTTACAAGCAGTGCTTGATTCACTCACTTGAACTCGGTAAACTGGAATTTTAAAATCAGTGAAAACAAGAGTTGCATTATCATCTTCAAACGAAACAGACAGAAGAGAGATTGCAACTTTAAGTAGAGAATTGTCCTACACTTTATTCCGATTTCCCAAACTACCGAACATGTAGGTATCCCTATCAGTGCTAACATGAGCTGCGTAGCAAAAGTGGAAAAAGCATATACAAAGGAAGATAAGCACTGTATTTCCTTATCGGGATTGGGAAAACGGAATGTAAATTAAACCCCTTAACCACTGCAAGTCTATAAAAGAAGATTGTTATTCCAACATCGCTTTATGGTTGCGAGGTTTGGTCCAAGATTGGATCGAAAGACATTCAAAGATTAGATGTATTTCAGCATCAAAGTGTTAAGCACATTCAAGAATTTTCTCACAAGACCAGGTCTGCAATAAGCGAAAGCATGCTTTTACTGAATTGAATTGTCCCTGAAATTGATAAAAGAAAACTGTATATCCTTTGCAAATTATGTCATATGCCTGAGAATGCGTTTTGTAAAAGAACATTTACCTTTTTTTTGCTGGAATGACCGTATGAAACAAATGGGATTTATTCCCGATATATACAGAATTCTTCACAAATACGACTTGAAAGACTTTATTTATTTTTTTGTACAAAATAAGACATTTCCAGCTAAGAAGGAATGGAAGCACATTGTATGGAAGACCATACATGAATATGAGAATAATCGCTTTAAGCACATGTGCTTTAATGATCCATCTTTTCAAAGATTCAAAATATACATCATTCTATTAAACCGCCATTTTGTGGCAAATACCTAGTCCAACAAACAGCTTAAACTGGTCGAAGTTTTGGCCTAGCTTCTGGTAACTCCATAAATATGACACTTCATATTTACCAGCATTTCAATACTGCGTACACTGATGTTATTGCTCATATGGTTATCTCGTGTTCAGAAATTCGGAGAATGAGGGATCTACTTTTGGTCGCATATTACCAATAATTTTGATATTGTACTTGGTGCACATCTTGATAATATATCTGACGAAGAATTTGTTCAGCGCTTACCAGGGGAATTCCCATACACCTGTGGAGAATGACTCCGAAGTCTACATAAATGTTATGATGTCAGCTGTTATATTTTTTGCAGGAAGCCTACATGAAGTTTGTAACTTAAAGGAATGTTTGTTAGCTTGTGACGTTTTATGGCTAACTAACGAAACAACGACAAATACCTGAATTAACTCAAAATTATCCCGGTGGGTTACCTCACGGATAACTTGACTGCACAGCTTTGATTACTTATCTATATAGCTGCCCATAATTGTTTATGTAGTATCTCTGCTAGTTCTCAGGTATGATAATTGTATTGTGTACCTCATATATAATATTGAGTCAGAGAATATAAGAATGATCTATTCTATTGGTAGAAAACGCTATCAGAATTCCACATACAAAATGTATTCTTATTTAAAAATGTATGAATATGTAATTTCTATGTGTCATTGTATGATTATATGTACGAGTTTATGATTTATATATCTAATTGTACGTCGTGTCCTTGTTATTATCGTGTCTGTACCAATTCTCTATGTTATTAATCTCCGAAAGGAGGAAATAAAGATGGAATAAATGTACTAGAATGTTTGTAAAATGAATGTCATTTCTGGTTCATGTTTGTATATTTTGGAAAATGATCGAGGTTAGTTAGATAAGTCGTGCCCAATACCTTATTATTTAATAAAATGACAATAACATATGTTCCAAACACTTAACATTATTTTTCTGAGCGAGATATTGGTAGACTGGACTTCACATTTACTTCAAAATGGAAAATACAGACTTTGACAGTGTATGGCGTGAAATAAATGATCGAAAGTTGAAAGAAACTGTGGACAGTTACGTAATAGAAGGATGCGGTACATATAAACACGAAATAAATATTCTGATATGTGTACTGTGGCGATCTCGCAGAGTATACAACTTAGAATACAAAGCACTACGAAATGATCAAGACTTCTCTCTTTCTCGCTCACTTTCTCTCCTGAAGTTTGTAACTTACCCGCGAGCAAGTACTTTGTAACCTTGAATTAGCCCGAGTCAAATTTTAGCTTGTACCGAGCGTCGGGCAAGTGGATTTGTAAAACCCTGGATGGTGTTAAGTTTTGAAAATGAAAATAAGACTGTTTGTTGGTATGTCGTATTGTTTCAGTTTATACGTGGTCAGGTGTTGGGTTTGGAATAACCTTGGCAGTAACCTTGAGTCTTTGATTGTTATTAACTTGTCCTGTTTCATCTGGGGAAGGATGAAGGTATTAAAAAAATGTTTCTTGGTAGGTTATAGTGACTCAGTAATACAGGTCCTATATTACTTATGGTTGATGGTATTGTTGTGACATGATATGTTCGATAATGCACAAGTATGTGAGTGAGCATTACCTATCCAGACCTACCCTCATCTGGTTGTTTTGTAGATGTTTCATTGTGAAGGTGGGTGTGCATGGTCTATACTTGAAACTCTTCATGACTGTACCTTGGGGTTCCAGCGGGCCGAGTAAAGCGCTCGCCTTTACCGATCACTGCCGTCATACAATTGTCGGCGCAGGATCGAATCTCGGGCTTAGCCTATGTCGGTATGTGAGAAACCTTGCCAGCAGCTTCCCATGAGTCGGTGGTTAAACCCTGGTTGTCCCTGTATTCTTCTTCCACCAGTTATACTGGAAGCCATGTATAGTCTATCGTGTGCTGAAAATGGCGCTTAACCTATAACAAAAATAACCTTCTACCTTCTACTTTACGTCCCCCCCCCCCGCCACGTCTGTTGGTAGGTCTGTAGGTGTAGGTTTGTACGATTAAGGAAAGTCTTGATCAGTAAACATAGATGTTGACTCATCGAGTTCCAGCATGTTAAATAGAAATAAAGTCCATACGATTATGTTATTTTTTTTTTACCTGAAGACGCTTCTAATGTTACATCTACCAATAGAACCCATTGGACACAATGTACTACGTAATGTTAAATTCCTATAGATTCGCATAGGACATACTTAATGTTAAATTCCCATTGATCTTCATAGGGTCATACTATTTTGTTAATTCTCCTAGAGCACCATAGTGAGTAGTCGATTCCATGTTATCCCCCCATACATTCGTACATGTTTCTAATAGAAATTTTAATAATTATATATATATATATATATATATATATATATATATATATATATATATATATATATATATATATATATATATATCTGTTCTTAATGAACGCACGAACTAATCCCAATCCGCTATGCTTACACGCTTCGACATTCCCAGACAAGGCCTTTTAAGAGTTGTCGTCCAACATAAGCACGAAATTCGAAAAGGCCACAGTAGTTAGGGTTGTGTTATTCCACGTTCATTTACAATTTGTGAAACATAGGATTTCATCCGGAAATATTCTGTACATACTGCTGAAAGGACACTTCAGTTGACCGTAACTCAAAAGCCGCGAGATCAAACCCGAAAACTCCAGTCAGTATCAATGCAGGTTTGGGGTTGATTTATCTCCATCTGGTGATAACATTTTACCATCACAAACCTTTTTTTACGATGTTCTTACAAACACAACTTGGATCTCGTAAATGCTTTGACTTTGAAGAGCTCCCTATAAGGGTGAGGTAACAAACTTTTTCGGAAAGGCCTATTCTCAATAATCCAAAATATGTGTCTATAACAACTATAACAATTATCAGATACAAATTAAGTCTCTGTAGAAATATATTTATCAGTTATGATCATGGTATATGAGAACGATTCATGACATATTGTACTGTGGGAATTTTTTCTACTGAATTTAATGACACTCCTAGTTTTTCTGTCTCCATGTTTCACAGCGCAATAAAGACAAGCGAATTTTTAAAGGATTGCTTTCCCTTGATTTCATGTGTGATAAATTTGCAACCACCACAGAGTTTCGACCTGAACCTTGAAGGTATTTTCATAAATTAATTACATAAAACATGTTATTGCTATGTTCTATCGTATCATCGGTTGATATTGCTATATTTGCATAACAATAAATAGTAATAATAAAGTGGCAATAACAACAAAATGAAAAATATATAAACGTTTAGTGTTTTTCCTTGTCGGATTAATAACGTAATTTTATTAGCTCCATACCCTCGCCTGTATGCATAAACTTTGAGCATACATGATAAGCCATTCATCTGATATTTTTATTTCTTCTATATAAAAATACAGCATACGGTAAGCAATCCAGAAACATGCATTATACTCTGATATAATCATTATACACAATTGTTGTCGATGGAAATATCTCACAGAAATGTCTCATTCTAATGAATATGAAACGTCTTTCATTGCCGTTGATACGATAGGGACTGCACATCCCAAATTTAGAAATGGAACTGTCTGGTTAAAATACGCAGCAATTCGAATATAGACATTGGCACTTTCAGTCAACATTAAATAAACTTGAACCTCCACATCCAGTACATCGTTCAGTCATTCGAGAAAATTCATTGTGTTGTTAAACCATTTCCTAGACTGTGTAAAATTCAATATCCTAAACGAAATTGAAATTTTTGATCGACCCCTTACATTAAGTGACAACACCTGAGCCAAGACTTTGCAAAGACCTGTCGATGAACGTGTAACTTTGATGTCTCCCTATGTATTGATACCACATGCTTCTGGCTGAATGATAGCGTCCGATAAATTCTCCTTTTGTTAAATTACAGGGATGCTACTGTTTTGTATTCTGCTCTGGATGTTGAGCAGACATTTTGTAGCTATAGTGGTGATTAAGTTGATAACATCAAACTGTATTAAACCTGTGGTATGCGTCATTTGTATTTACCTCTCCATTTACAGTTTTGTTCGATTTTAATGATTAATTGTTTGATTATGGGAGTTGGTGTTGGGGAAATATTTCTCAGCCTGAGTAATTAGCCAATTTCTAGGAACAGACGTCATAATGTACAGTATTCACGAGATTTTATGACAGCATGTATTAGTTTCGTAAAATGGATCCTCCCTAATTTCTTAAAATAGGGAATTCTATGGATATTTTTAGGTATGCGTGTTTAGTAGCTTGAGATAGGGTCAGAGCAGGATAAAATCTTTGCCTTTGGCATGGAGCCAAGTAGTTCCTATCTTAATTTAAAGGTGTCGTTTGGCTGTGCTTTCAGCATGAAATATTCGACAGAGACTCATTTTCTTACCATGGAATAATTGGGATGGTGTCAATCTTTATTGTGAAATATGGTTCAAATCAATGATTTGATTGACTCAAAAATGGAATCGTGACCCAAGACAGGAATAATTCTCTGTATTGTTTGTTCGGATCGTGTTTTGTATTTCATAGTGTGAAGTACTACGAAAAGCTTACTGGTGAATCATGCAAATGTGAAAGAAGGAAAAGCCATGCAAATGTGAAGTTATAATTTTTTATTTGTGGTCATTGGTTGATTAGAGAAAATTATTTGTAATCTCTGCGCGTTCAAGAACCTTTTCAGTCAACAATGACTTATCTTGAGGTCCTTGGAAATAGCGAAAACAATGGATTTCAAGCCAGACTCGCGCATGTGTTTAATTCGCTCGGTGGTGAGACCCCTTGCGTGTAACAATACGATAGCAAAACATACGTAAATTTAGCCATTTTGGACGTCTTCAAAGTACTGGCCATAGTAGCCTGTGATGAACTATTACGTAAGATTATATAGTATGAAGACAAATTACCAATTTATTTAACGGTTCCACAATCTAGATGAATTCCACAAGACAAGACTGTTCACTTAAACACCTTTACTAGATGGCTGATGAAGGATTGCCAGTGAAATATATATTTGTGCAATATTGGGATACTTAAGGAATACACGTTGACATATCGGTTCATATTCATTCTATTAATTTGGCTATTATATATTGTTAAATGTCCCAGTGAAAGTGATATGTATGTAAACGATTAGGTTACTGAGGCATTAGATTTGATAAAGCTGCCCTATTTTAGCACTGAAACCTTATTTGTTGCATTCTTCTGGAAATTAATTTGACCGGATCATACTTCATCATCAGAGAGGACTGTATCATGAACATTACATCAGCTTAGAAAAGAAATTCGATCACTTTTACACATTTTTGGGCGACATTTTGTTTGTACCGGTAAGCTGACCAAAACCAATGACAGTGATAAAGTATGTTATAATACAGTCTTAACATGCATCGTTAATTAGATAACAAATTTGCACATTTTGACAAAAAAAGAGCAGAAACCTCGATGGTGTAAGTGAATGTTTAAAGCTTTGTTTACGTATTTCATTGACTGTGGACACAGAAACTAGATTGAAAACTTATCCATTTTTCCATACATCGTGTAAAATCATAGGCTTTGTGTTAATTAAATATTCGTAGAGTGCACTGTATGAAGACGCAAGTGTTTAGCGGATATTAAAAATTTCAACCTAATTTGTCCCGCCTTCTGCTAAATTTAAATGTTGTTGAATATGTGATTGCCCTGGACGCAGTTAGAGACAGATAAACTAAACTAGTACATGTATCCGTGACAACGAATGACGTTGTTTACCTGTATTCAGATGCATACTTACTGATTTTATCGCATATACATTAATAACATACCAATGTGTGCTTCATTTGCAGTAATTAACAGAGGATGTGTAAGATTTTTGTTCCTGACAGTTGTTACTTCCAACTAATTATTTTATCCCAGTGTCTTCTCGTCTTGAAAACAAATTACAGTTGGTCATATCAAATTAGAGATTTTCAGTAATCTCTGAGACATTTTCGTCTCGTGCAGACAATAGGGTATTCACACTGTAAGGGTACTTTTATTTTTAAAAAAGGTATGTTTTCTGACAATGGAAACAATTTTAAATTGACGAGTTAGCTCCGAAATGGCTAAGAAAAATGTTACATAATTTTAGCCAAAGTGCACGTGTCCGAAGTGGGTACAGTCACCATTTTTTTCAGTCAAATACAAGCAATTATTTGACATGGTAATAAAATGCATATGCAAAGGAATATTAACATAATCTTTTTCACATATTAAAATAAACAGTCGTACGATAATTTGCTTTGTTCTTACATAATCTTTAGAAATTCTTGAGGTCCTTATGAATGTTACGTTTAAAGAGAATATGGTGTATCGAAGGAAATTTATACTTAATACTTCTTACAGAGGATGAAATTATATTCGTGTTATTATTTGATGCTATCAGCTGTCACATGAAGGATCTACCAAACAGGATCAAGTTTTCAAGGTTGTCTTTATGAATAACAGAGCGATGAAATTCGTTTTGCTTTGATTCCTTATTGATTGTAATGTGTTTTCAAGCCAGTCATCAGAGAGCTTTTATTCTTTCTATACTGCGTTATAACAAGGCATGATATGATATAAATGCATAAAGTTAGGTTAGGGAATGATTTTGAGACATGAATATAATAGATAAATAACAGTGTCTATTTCAAACTCTCTCACCATAAAAAAACTATCATTTCTTTCTTCATTTTATCATTTCTCCCGTAACCTGGCTGGTCATAGGGGCGCCACTGACGACTTTGCGACAATCTCTCTCCATTTTGCCCTGTTCTCCACTGCTCTTTGGGACTTTGCAAAGTTCATCCCTGTCCACTATTTGATGTTATCTTTCCATCTCCTTCTGTCTGTCTTGTTTTCTCTTTCCTGTCACTGTGCCATGTAGGATTGTCTTTGACAGGCCAGATAAGCGTGAGACGTGACCATACCATCTTAGTTTGCGTTTTTGTTTTCTTTCTTACTGAAATAGGCTATTCTAGAAACCAGACAAGGACAGTGAGCAGTCTGTCTGCTTGTTTACATTGAGAGCTACTCTTTAGTTTGAAACGCGAATAATTTGACAGTGCTAGGGACCTCTTGGCGACAATCAGGTTAGAAATTATAAATTGAGGAATGAAATGAATTTTTGTACATTCCTTGCTGTTTTTCGATTTTTGGGGAACAAAACGGGTTATACTATAAATCCAGTTGTGTTATAATTTATTTAGACAACATATGAATATTATGAAAGCAGCCAGTTAAAAAAAAAGTTTTAAAAATATCATACTGGTGGTTTTCTTGTTGGAATCTTGGCGAGCGATTTCAAATGCTCTGGTGTATCTTATTTTTCTGTTGTTTTAACATGAAATAAAAAGGATATATTCCTCGCGTAAAATCTTAATTCCACCGCTTTCCCAGAAAATCCCATGTTAATCTGCAAGTTCATAACTAAATTTGAACAAATGGTTATCTTGGATTTTTGCAAAACTCTCTTAACATTTTGAGCACCATTAAACTTGAAGGAGACGAAAAAACAGACTCAGAGTTAACTGAAAATCTTTAATTTTCATATTTTATCACCTTGTAATTTACATTACAATTATAGGAAGAGAAGGCACTGAGATGATAAAATATAGTTGGAGGCAACACCCATCAATTACAGAAGGCATGCAGCATCAGTTAATAACTTTAAAAAAAGCACATATACAATTGTTATTTACTTTCTCTTTTGTTACTTTCTGCAACAGCCTTCGGCACAACACATTGAACGAAACAAACTGATGAACTCTAAAGGATGTTTAGGATCATTATTTGGAACAAAGAAGAAAAGCACACATAAAGATTATATCCAATTGCACTCTTTCCCTTGAAAGGAAACGAAATTGCAATTTACAATCTACATGAAAAGTCACTACGTGTATCCAGGGCGGTTGTATAGGGCATCAGGTTTAATGAGCATTAACATAGTGAACTTGCCAACATTTAATAAATCAGAAAAATACACGTTGAGTGAACAATAGGCAATCAAAAGTTAAAACGGTTTCTTAGTCCGATTGATGAAATTTTCTTTTTTGATCAAGATTTTTAATAGTCTGATTTATCGAATGTTTAACTTAGCCAAGAAACTTGCATTGTATTCACTAGACGATGGCTTTTTCATTTTTAATTTTAATTGGCGAATATAGTCTTGCCAAAGGCCCATGTGGGCATGAGATGGCACACCTGTTTGACATTTGCCGTATGGTTGATGCAAGAGCAGTTGGCCAAGATTCTAGGTCAATAGGATGTTTTCAGCAAAATTGGTTCCAAATCTGTTTATTGCATCTCTTACGACAACAACTGTTTTCGACATTTTTCTGTATTTTGTATCTTCCTCCACATTTGACTGTACATCAGCATCATTCACCCAATGTCAGGAGGCATTTATGACGTGATGCCTTCAGTCAATCTTAGTCAAATGGGTTTTTAATGGATAAAATTGTTATAATGTTTTCTGTGCAGCAACGAGTCAAAATTTAACGGCGAATCAACACAATTTGCATAAATTTGGAATGGCTTAAAATCTGGATGAGTGAAAAACCAGGCTGTTTGCAGGGGCGCCACGGACAATTCTGTGACAATTTCTCTCCATTTTGCACTGTTCTACACAGGTCTTTGGGAGTGTGCAAAGTCCACGCCTCTCCACTCTTTGATGTTATCTTCCCATCTCTTCTTCCTTATCCTGCCTGACTCGTTTTCTCTTTCTTCTCACTGTGCCCTATAGGACTGTCTTTGACAGGCAAGATCAGCGTGAGACGTGACCATACCATCTAAGTTTGCGTTTCTTTAAGGTGGTGAGCAAATATCCATATGATCCAATTGCACCTTGAATTCTGATGCGAACCTTATTAGAGACGTGATCTAAGCATGAGATTTTCAGGATCCTTTGATAACATCTCATCTCTAAAGGATTGATTCTTCTCACTATTTCTGCTGTCAGGGTCCATGTCTCACATGCATTCATGAACATGGACATGACGAAGGAGAGTATTAAGATTGATCTTGGACCCAAGCGTGATGTTCCTGTCCTTCCAAATAGGCTTCAGCCTAGCTAATGCAGTTGTCTGAGCGATTCTGGAAAGAACCCCAGGTTTTGAACATTCATCAAAGTCTATGGCACCTAGGTACTTGAAGCTTGTTACTGGGCAGGACTTCTGCCCATTTACTCATTTTTCCTTTTGGATTCCACTCGGGTTGTTTGTCATTAGCTTGGTGTTCAGCTCTGATCTCCATCCCATACCTTAGTGATGTTTGGTTGAGAAGTTTCACTAAAGTTTCCGGCTCTTGTTCTACTGCTAAGCCATCGATATCATCAGCGAAGCGCAGTTGGTGATTGTTCTGCCTCCAATACTAACACTTATGGTGTTCCAAGGCATCAGACATCATCCTTTGCCGATAGATGTTGAAGAGAGTGGGTGAGAGAAGGCACCACTCTCTATGACTGTAATTCCTAACCAATTTCCTATGTTGCCATTGATGAAAACTGCCCTAGTCGCCTTGTCATATAGGTTTTCTATGGTGCTGATTAGTTTTGCGCTTAATGTGTTATATCCGCATGGTGTGAAGATATGATAGAGGTCCTGTTGATGCTGCAGATACTTTTCAAAGAGGATTCTATGACTGAAGATCTGCTCTGTAGTGCTACTTCCTGCTCTGAAACCAGTCTGTTCTTCAGCAATGATGTGCTGAGTTTCGGGTTCTAGTCTGTTGAGGATGATCTTAAGCATAACCACTTGGGTGACTGACGAAACTGATTGTGCGGTATTTCTGGTACAGTTGCAGATTCCCTTTCTTTGAAATAGTGATGAACAAGGATTGGTTCCATGGAGAGGGACATTTTCCTCTTTGCCAGATTTTGTTGCAGATTGTTGTGATGAGATCTATCTACCATGGAGGATCCTCCTGCTTGAACACATTTAGCTGGTATATTGTCTACCCCAGCTGACTTCCCTTTCTTTAGTACCTTTACCGCAACCTCTACTTCTTCCCTAAGGATCGACTGGTTAACCTCTGCTGTGGTCAGTGGAAAGTTTAGTACAGCCTTGTCTCCATAAGTCTCCAGGTTGTAAAACTCTGAAGAGTATATTGTCCATCTGTTAAGATTCTCTTGATTTTCTGTTGGATTCATACCAGCCTTGTCCTCAGTCGTGGTAGATCTCCCCGGTTTCAATGCCTTTTTAGTGTTATTATGGTTCAGGCTTTTCTCGACATTCTTATACTGGTTCTCTAACCAGCATTCCTTTACTCTCTTCAAGCTCTTCTTAATCCTATTGTTAATCTCCCTGCATTTTTCTGCTTTTTGAAGGAGAAAGTCTTAATTTGTTCATTTAAAACATCATACAAGATATTCTGCAATGTTTAAGAAAAGACGCAGTTTTAAATATTACATTAATGATGACAACATTGAAATAAGAATCATTAGCCGTGATAGCAAGAAGAAGTTGTGAAGAAAGAATAATTTACATGGGTAATGTAATGTAATGTAATAATGTAATGCGGGTGTATATATACATATTTATTCGGCTATATTTAAAGTACAATTTGAATAAATCCTAACTTTGCAGGGTAATGTATTCCAGATGGTGTTATGGAGAATTTATTTAGATTTCAAACAACACATCTTGGCTTAGTATATGAAGTAGTTCTTTAAGAATCAACTACAGGAATGCCAAAATTTTTTATTAATCTAAAATCCTTCATACGTCTGCAAGAGTTAAAGAAACGTAGATTACTGCTGAAAATAACACCTCCTGCTGTAAACGGCTCGTCCTGTTGGCTTGTTGATGACATATAAAGACAATTTAGCAAGCATGTTCTGTATGTTTTTGTTACTTTTAATTATGGGTCCCGGATGGCAGTTTCGTCTAAAGCGCTCACCTTTACCGACTACTGTTTTCTTACTTCTGTCCGCGTAGGTTCGAGTCTCGGACTTGGCCAATGTGGGTAAGTGCAATTGCTTGCACAAATATCAATCAATTGTTGGAAAAATTAAATTATGTCCATTGTTTGCATCTCAGTATCCTCCAGAACTAGTATTTTTTGTTGCCATTGTACAACAGCAGGATTAATCATTTTTGTACGTACTGTCTACGTAAGAAAGCACGCTCCTTCATTTCCTAATTTTGTCCACCATAAACATAAGTAACAAGTCCTTTCAGTCTGACCTGCCATGGTGCTGTGTACTAACATTGCTCTGATGTGGACTTTTCTCGAGATTAGAACTGTTTAGCCATCTTTTATTATACAAATTGTGTTGTATTCTAAGTTCTTGTTTTCCTTTTTCAAGTTGTCCTGTAATCCATTCTTTTTAAAATTTATTCATAGTTTAGGCAATAATTTGAACCGAAACTCTAGAATCTCAAAACGGGGTGACATCTCTGAAATAATCAACAAGCTTTACAGTTTAAGCTATTATTGGTTCGGTACATACAGTAATATCATCGTCGTCACGTAGTAGCGCTAAACAGTTTTCTAAATGTAGATTAATATCATCATTTTCATATATTCGCGATTACTGGTTCCGTATCCTCAATAATATTATCATCTACATGTAAAATATTGTCTAGAAAATAGGGTCAAAGCCATCACTACCAGACACTACCATTTATCTAGCAATAAATACTGTACTTTACCCGTAAGCTATTTTATTCGGTTTTTTTAAATGTCACAAATTGTGCAACGTGCGCCTTTGGTGCAGCCTTGTCATTCAGCAACAACGCCGAAGACTGTACTTTGGCACTTCATAACCGAAGGTTTTGTCGAAGGCACACGGACACGTGGAGAAAATACCTCACATGCAATGCTAAGGGCATACGTAAAAGTCGACGCAAAACGTGACTTGACAACTGACACAAAGACAAAACACAGTCATAAAACATGGACAAAATCCACCTGGAAAAAGAAAGACAATTTATTAAAGACAAAAAAAAATTGAAATGAATCTAATGGTACAGAAGGAGATGAGCAGCAACAGGATTTGGACATAGCTGCGAAGGAAATCTACACATAGGTAAATAATAAATAGCTGGCCATAAGATGGATGAGAACCAAGTCTGATAATTACATGAAATTTTTGACAATGCTAGAGCTGCTAAATCATTTTCAGATCTGTAATGTACACTGTAGCATCTTTTATTAGCAGCTTTATTCCTATTGATGAATTAGAGATTTTACATATTAAAATGAAACATAATTACATTGACCAATATAATTAGATCCTTCGCTATATTTGTATCATTCAAGTTTGATTGTGTCTATCTGCACTAATTTAGTCATTGTGCACTGGGGTTTTGTATAATCTTAATACAGCAGTCATTGGTGATGCTCATTCGAGGGACAAGACTGGTTTAATGCATGACAACACACTCGAATATAAATGAGCCGTCGCGACCTACATCCTCAAGGAGAACAGCATCCAGACTTTGCCGTATCCCTCATAAATCCTGATCTAACTTATGGTGACTTTTGACATATAATAACTAAATAAACAAACAAATAACCGATATTTATCTTTGAAAGTAAATAGCCAAGTATTACGTACACTTAATTTTGCACCATTAAAATGGCGTGCGATACTGATGTTCACTGGGTAAATAGCGTTAATAAAATACCTGATGTCCGTAGGAATGTCATGCAAAATCTAAACAAGATATTTTTACACGTAGCCCGTTATGAATTGTCGAAGGCGCTGAGAGAAAAAGTGTCATTTTTGTCACATCTGGAGTTCTCATATAAAAATATTCAAAAAGAGGTTTAAATATGGGATGAACCTCATCTGCCTACCTGAAAAATACAGAAAAATGTTGACCGATATTTGAACAGTAATATGCAACCATTGTGAACTGAATCTGGTTAATGACAAACTATCCTTCTTGATCAAAGACTTGTGTGAACTCTAAGCATGATCTTTTTTTAGGAGAGGAGTTTAATTTTTTACTTCACATAAATACTTTTAGGAAAGAAAAGTCGGTTAAAATTAAACAATATGGTAGTTGTTCTAGAACGTTTCAAATGTAGTGAATCCAAGTTATCATAAATTTATAAATCTTTTAAATTTATTAAAATCGTTCTTTCCATTTATGCACATGGACGAACATATATGTCATTCATGTAATATTGTTATGTACATCTAGTTTCATATGTTTAGCTTGCTGAACTTGCGCATAGTCGTTTTCCCCAGAGAATCAAAGTATATTCCAATAATTTTCAATCATGACTATAAATATTATGCATATTAACATATTGAAGGTTGTTGTTTATACATCAATACTCCTGTTTAAGTAGATTTTTGGTGCATACTTTATCTCTATTGTATGGGGTCTTAATGTACGCAGTTACGTTTTGAGTAAATAAATTTTGAATCATGAATCACATTTCTAGGGATATTTTCAAAGTCTATCTATATTTAAAAAACTTTTAAAAGAAAAACAAAATTTCATCTTTCTGCTTTTTTGTTCCTACCGTGCATGGGAGCATTATTTCATGTCGTCCGCTAGCTATATTAATATGAGACGAAAAAAAAACATCAGTTACATATTTAACACATCGTCTACACCATCAAAAGCATCTACGGTGCTTATGTCAGCTGGTACATCATTTTGTAATCTCTGTAACCTTCAGGTGGTCGTCTGGTTCTGTTAATTACGGATGTATTCCAGCCGACTCAACCGTTGAGGGATATTTAATTACCTTTTAAGGTACATATATAGTCTCATTTGTTGTGAACTGGATTTTTAAATGGCCGATATTTTTTTAATTAATGACCACTTAAATTTATTTCCAGCTGATGTTTACAATCGTGCCTTGTTTGAGCTTAGAGAACTATGAATGATTCCTACAGTTTCTTGAATTTCATACTATAAGAACCATCATACTTAAATGTGAAACGGAGTGCACGTGCCAGAGGATCTTTTCATTATTTACAACATATCAACACTGTTCATGATTTAGGATTGACCATTAGGAAGAAGATAAAAGTTAGAAATAAATAAGACGTCCGTTGAAACCAGTAAATTATATCATACTCTTACAAATTACAGTATTACTGATTCGCGCACAGAATGTCAGGGGACAAACCATCATGACTCACGCACGTATTCGTTTTGCCCTCTCTTGCTTAATTCTGCATATTGAACAATTTATTACTATTGTTTCGGAAGATATGGAGCTCTCTTCATCCTATGCATGTCACGTTCTATTAGGGCTTCGCCCAGGGTGAAAATAAATTATGTTGCGCCCTAACAGTGATAATAAATGTATAGTGTCGCACTGAATGAAAGCATCTACTTGTGGTCACTGTTAGTATGAAGCACACAGCAGAATCTCGGACAAATTAAGTAAACACTATCCCTAACTGACACCGAGGTCACACAAACTCTCTTATCAAACATGGGCGTGTGATACCGATCCCATTCATTCTAGTCATGATGATAACAAAGGAACAAAGAAAGCGATGTCTTTTATATTGTTTAACAAGTCTTTTTTTTTCCTTCGGTTCAATTGGATACGTTGTTTTACTTGGTTCTTTGTCCGTTGTCTACGTTCTAATCTGACATGATCTGATTTGCCCCATGGCGCGTTGCTTTGATGGGCAAGAAGACAAGTGAAGAGATAAGTGATAGCAATCTAGCCAGATTCATTAAACCGGCAGGTGAATCAAAGAGTTACGCTCATACAGTTTGCAGAGGTCACTTGGTTCTTATCAGCTAGAAATGACCCATAGTATTTTTCATCGTCTCATTTTTGGATTTGCTTGATAAAACACGCCTGCCACCAGAAGCATGCCACAGCCAAATAAATGGTTATAATGTTGACAATGACCATGCGTGCAATATACATGGAGCGCATTTGGTATTGCCTACATGATATAGTATTATGGTCTCTACATGAAAACAAATATACTGCGGACGCCTTTGAAACTGCTAGGGACGCTTGCATGAACTATTACGAACTGGATCCTGCGTTTTATTTCTAAAGCCTGTTACTCTCATGGAATGCAGCGTTAAAATATTTGAAGTGAAATTAGAGTTGCTAACCGACGTGGACACGTTTTAGTTTTTTGAAAAAGGTGTCCGTTTCGGTGCCTAGGCTCGCTCAGTTGCCAACAATAAGTAACTATGATCCTAAAGTGATTAAAAATATATTGTCTACCTTTACACCAAAAATCAGTACACATAGGCAATGCGCCAACGTTGATCTGTTGGTGATTTCAAGTGGATGAATCCAGAACATTTCACAGAAAGGTTGCTGAAGTGCAACGATGACACATCATATAGTCTCTAAGTTGACTTCGAGTATCCTTCAAGCAATGCTGACACAAGTATACATTCTCGAAGCTGACCTCGAGTATCCTTCGAGCAACGATGACACAGGATATATCCTCGATGTTGACCGCGACAGAGGTGATATCCTCGATATTGACCGCGAGTATCCTTCTGAGCTTCATAACATTCACAATGACTGTCCGCCTGCTCTAGAAAACATAACCATGCTTTATTCCATGTTAAGCCAGCATAACAGAAATCTTAGGAACAACTAACTCTACATTAGTGATTTTAAAGTACTCAAATGGGTGCCAACTCTCATGAACGAGATACAATATGTTACTGACTACAAAAACTGACAACAGTGTCTCAGCTTTGGTCTGCTGATGATTACAATCCAACGAGTGTTAGGTTTAGTAGGTCATGTTGGTTAGAATCATATAATATGTTTACCACTGATAAGAGAATAGAAGCAGTAAGAACATTGTTTTTAAAAAGGATGTCAAGATGAAGAACAACAGTGATTTTGGCAAGACAACGGAAAACATCAGAAAACGAATCAGTGTTGAATTATTTAAGACACGTGGTTGCGATCCCATTAGCAAAACAGTATTAAAACTCGACACGCCACTAATACTGGGGCTTCACAGTGCTTGAACTATGGTTTTCATTATGGTTTTATAAAATCAAAATATGGCGTCCAGACTAAACTTCATATTTACAGACAGATAGTTTTATGCATTGAGATAATAACGGCGGATTTTTACGCGGATATGATTGCTGCAAAACACTATTTGACTTTTCTAAGTATCCTCCTGTAAACCAGCTACATGCAAATTCAAAGATGAAACAAAATCAGCATCTATAGTTGAGTTTGTAGGACTCAGAAGTAAAATGCATTTGATTAAACTTGCAGACGGAGAGTTAAAAGAAAACGAGCCAAAGGAATGAAAAACAATATAGCTACAAAATATAGTAACTCATGATGACTGTCTACAAGAGCTAGCTGGTTTAAAACACCATGCACAAAATGAACACGATCCGTTCCAGCAACGTCACTATTTACACATATAGGTAAATAAAATAGGACCCTCTGGTTTCGACGACAAAAGCTACATTCTTCATGATGGCAGACACTATACAAAAATGCCATATTTAATTTCTGTTGGCAGTCGGCCTACTGACACAAAGACGCCAGGCTAGGTCTGACCACATTTAAGGTACCACTTATTTCTCTAATTTGAAAAATGGGACCGCTCAGGTGGCCTAGTGGTTAAAGCGTCAGCCTCGAATGCGGGAGGTCGCGGATCGATCCTCGGCCGAGTCATACCAAAGACTTATAAAAATGGTACTTACAGCTGCATAGCTAGGCGCTCAGCATTAAGAGGTTATTGTTAGAACTGGTCGGCCTGGTGTGAGGATAATGTGACAGGGTGGAACACATGTCTGCGGCATGATGCCCCAGTGCTAGACATAACTATAAACTGCCACACCGCAGACATCGTAGCGATATGACTGAAAACTTGTTAAAGCTACGTTAAAAATCCAAATCACACACACACACACACACACACACACACACAATAAATGTTATTGCTCTAATTGTAAAATCGTTTTCATTTAGACACATATGTGTAGTACGGGAAATGGCAAGTACTGACCACAATGATTTTGCCTTTTGGAATGCACTTTCTCAAATTGGAATACTTACTTTATCCTTATCTGCTATCTAGTATTTCTTAGGCAGAACATATTGAAAGAGGCATTCAAAAGGGGAAAAAGTGTAGCCATATCCCACACTATGTATCAACCCTAGAACATAACAACAGGAAATATCAATGAAAAAATGATGTATTTACTAAAACGTCTTTTGATTTTCCTGTTTTCTGACGAATAATATTGGTCACTGTTAATTATTGTAAATTGTTTATACATTTAGTCTTTCACCACTTCCAAGTACGTACTCATCTTGTAACAAAATATAATTCAATATGAAGCTATTAATTTACAGACCCATCCTGTAGCTAACTTTGATTCTATATCATAACAGCAATTTACACGATTTATTGAAATTGATCAACAGTGGATTCAAAATAACTCTAACAACTCGCTGAATAAACATTGTTTACATGTTAAGGAGATATCAAGAAAATGATTTTGTTCTCATTGACGTCAATACGTGGGCTATGCAAAATAGCATATGTTATTTCTTATTTCAAGCAATGTCAATTAGTTTGTTTGGCACACATCTGCAGTTATATATTTAACAAAAATCAAACATTGGTATGATGTCATAATTTGTTATAAGATCTCCCTACGTCTTCAACTTAAAGCTAGACTTTTGGTGTGGAATGTTAGACCAGAATATGATGCGAGAAGTCTTACACAGAAAACGTCCTTATTTTAAGCTAACATAAGTTCAGTGGCCTTTATTTAAAACGGTCTAACTGGTGAGTATAATTATATTAAAATATTAGTTTGCTTTTGCCCTGGGTATTGTTAATCGTAATATGATAAATGTCTTCCAAATGAAACCCTTTTTTTTGGAAATAACTATCATTGGTTTAATAGAGTATTTTTTAGGTTCTACCTACTAATTGGTTGTTATATACATGCCGTCTGTTGTCAGTTTTACATAAAAATTGAACTTCATATTTTGCAAGATTGATCAAGACACGTGAATCTTGAAACTTGAAGGTAAAAAATGATAATAACGTATACAGTATCGCTTTTGACAACCCATACATTAAATCATAAAAGGGCAAATTTTATTCCCGAGGAAACCAAAATATATTTAGAGAAAATACAATATCTGCGGAAATTAAAGATAAGAAAATTACTAGGCATTAAAATGGTGAGTAAGTCTTCAGTGTTATGGCGTCCATTTCAGTACCATGCCGTTAGCTTTTCATATACAATGTACATGCATATGTTTTGAACACGCTGCTAGCAGGCACATTTGAACTTAACCATTTCCAAGCACTCGGCGAATGTAAAATAGCCTTGCAGCCACTCTAGCATATTTCAAGCAATTACAGTCGATCTTCTCAACTATTTATTTATCGTCCTCTTTAATTATTAACTATTTTAGTATGGGAATTTTTTTTTACTTCCCTTAGGGACGTGGTAGACTGGTATTTGCACTGGACGCTTCATATTAGTTGTGATAAAAGTATGCAAATACACGAAAAAAATAATTCAATACGGATTTGTTTTCTATTGACTTTATCTGAGAGAAAAAATATATCCATTTGCACTGTTTGAGTATAATATGTCATTTTTGTAAATGTTCCATTACGGTTATGAGTACAGAGTTTTTAAAAAGCAATGTTTAACTGACGTGAATGTAGATACACGTCGCCTTTAGGAACTTAGGTAGAAAATAAACTCAGGTAGAAAATAAGCGCAGGTAGAATATAAATGAAAGTCTTTATGTACTTGGGAAAAAGTCCTTTGAAAATAATGTATGCCTTGTGATTTCGTTTTGTAAAACGTGAATAAAACTTTCCCAATAAAGCTGAAATTGTATCTCTTCAGTTAGGATTGATTTCTGAATAATTAAAAATATACGGGGAATTAATGATCAGATTAATGTTTACATCGCCGTCATGCCCAGAGGAGATTATTGTATTGCAAATAAGAATTGATTACAAGATGGTCTGAATTTGTATTCAATGGCGTCTTTTGTTGAGATACAATAACTTTGTGCACTATAATAATTTCTGTCAGTTATCAATCTAACAAAATTCAGTCTTCTCTAATCTACGAGAAAACAACGAACATGCGTGGGTCATCTTGAACTAGTATCTGATGCAATCTTCAGAACGAGTTCGAAACGAGTTCCATGTCTTTCAGACGTTAATAAAGGGCGTGCTTTAAAATATTTATCCCACGCAAAATCTCTGTATGGCGAGAAGGACTTAAATGTTTTGAATTTTTAGTCAATTGTATCGTGTCTATATATATATATATATATATATATATATATATATATATATATATATATATATATATATATATATATATATATATAGTGGGTGTGAACACGCGGTTTGCCGAGTTTTCATTTAATGAAATATTTATGCATGTATACAAACAGTGTTTTATGAATGACACAAGGTACCTGATTTTTGTCATGATGTTGATTTGAATTTAAGCTGAAGGCCTGGCCTTGTTTACAGTTTGGTGTAATTTTCCATTGAGATGATTGAGGGTTTTTTCAAAAAATGCTATCGACACTTGGGTCAATTGGAGATGTATATAAGAATAAACTAAACAGAATTATTTATTCCTGTTTTAATACCATTCTGTGGAATCACTTTTAGTTGTTGTCAGAAAAAAATTTGAGAGGAATTATTTATTTAAATTAATCATTGAAATTACAAAGGGCTCCTTGACTGTTTGCTCAAAACACTATTTAGTCTTTATTGTGAATTCGTTCAAAGACATTTTGGATTATATCATTGTGATGCATCAAGATTGTTGTAACATCGTCTCTTTCAAGGTTATTTGTACATCAGCACATTGTGATAGAACTTTTAGGATTATTTCGGATTTAATTCACAATACTGTTTCTGTTAAATTTTCGCTTTGTTTTCTAGGGAAAGAAATTATTTTTTGAACTTTACTGAGCTTGCTGATTTTGCTTTTTCTATTACGGAGTTTAAGACAACAGAATCGTAAGACCAGATTAAACCAAATACGACTAGATGCTTTATGCATCATTGAAAAATAAAGGTAGAAAGGTGATTGTCGCAAGTGATAAACTGAAGTTAAACCTATTTCTGCAAACCGAAATGCAAAACAGAACTGGGCCACGTACCAATGACACCTGTTAGTGAACGTATGGGAACTACTTACGCTTTTTTTTTTACATTTTTTATTAATAAATATTCAAGTCAAGATAAAAGGTTTCATTCAGTTTATGTTGATTTTGAAAAGTCATTTTGATACTGCCTTCAGAAATGATGTGCGCATGTAGGTTCTGAGAGAAGATTTAAATGGCAAAATGCTAAATATTCTTCGTTCTATGTACAGTGTAGTTAGATAAAAAAAAATTTCACATTTGGGAATTCATAGTGCCTTTTTTGTATGGTGTAGGTTTGATGCAAGATGAAGTGTTATCACCGATACTATTTTCGTTATTTATCGAAGATCTAGAAATAACAATAAAATAAACGGGTGATATCTGTATAGAGTTATACGAGCTGACTTTATTTTTGACACTGTTAGCAGACGATTTTTTTTTTCACGAAACATTGAGGGCTTACTAAAGCTCGTGGATAATTTACACGACTACCGTCATAAAAGAAATCTAATTATTAATCTTGATAAAACAAAAGTCATGGTCTTTAGAAAAGGTACCCAATATGGCAAAACGAAGTACAGAATATAGCCGGGAGTAATATGTGATATGTTGAAAATTTTTAATTACCTTGGTCTTGTTTCTCGAGCTATGAAAAATTCTCTTAAGCTCAACAAACATTGGCTGATAAAGCGCCCAATGCAATGACGGTGAACTTGGAAGAATCCCACTTAAATATTTAAGACTGGTTAAGTTAGTTAAATATTTTGTTTACAATTATAATTTAATAAAATTAAAATAAATCAAATAATAGTATCAACTGGGTTACACTCCTAAATGAGACATTGAACAGATTTGGCTTTTGTTAAATGTGGATGTTTCCTGAATCTGTAACTTGCTCCAAGTTTATTCCAATTTTTAAGCGAAGCTTTAATATCGGGCTGGACAAATACGTTATAAAATTATAACAAACTGCCTACGTACAAACATATAAAAAAACCAACTTCGGCATCTAAGATTATTTAAAATGATTGCATAACCATTATATCACTCATGAGCAGAAAGAGGAAAACATAATCGTCCAAGAATAACTGACGCTGATGAATATCAATACAATGGTACACACATGATTGATCAGTGCTTGTTTCTCTCAGACGTGATGTTTCGTCATTTTTAAGCATGTGTGTGTGTGTGTGTGTTCCTGTCTTCGTCCATATGTCACATTAATCCTCCTACTTTGTTTCAAATATCGAAATATATCTTCGGACGTAATTGAGTGGGTTTGTGTAAGATTTTTCAGGTCCTTTTGTTTTGGGGGTTCAGTAGCATGTTTAGCTTTAACATTTTTCTTTGGTTTATTTTGACATATTGAAATGTAATTATTCTTTGGTCTGCGAATGATCATTATGTAGCTTTCGCAATTTAAATCTTAGTGAAGATGTTTGCTAGTTTCCGGTGTGATATTAAGTAGCCAGTTAGCTTTATGACTTCCTCGAATTACTTGTATGTTGGTGATCCTACCGACATTAAGGTATCTTGTGCAAAAGCATGTATAAGCAACTATAAGGGATGCATTAAATGCTGCAATGCTTGGTTGTCTTGTACCATGTGCAACATAATAATGTCAAATTTCGCATTTCCTGTTATTGGAATTTCTTCTTCATATAGTGAATTAACTACTTTAAATGGCTGTTCTTTGACATCTTCAACGGATCTTGAAGCAGACCGACACTTTGTTCGTCAGCACAACAACTATAACACTTATTCCAATACCTATACAGTAACAAATATTTCTCAACTCGATTTAATTTGACTTTCAACACGACTTTCAGAAAAAGTTGGATCCTCCCGACCTCTTATAAACTGATGTGACTACCTCTGAAGTAATATATCTGGTTCAACTCTACGTGGATAATTTTGTTTTAGAGAAGTAACCATTATAACTGTTGCTGTCTTCCGTTAGCTTACCACACAACAGTAAGGTAAACTCATAAATGATTATTAGGTTACTTACAAACTAATCTTCACTGTCTGTCAAGTAATTTTCTTCTTAATTTAGACGAATTTTATTTTGCATTTCGAATCTTATTTTCAAGTTCTCCCAACGTAGGTTTCAAGTGAAAAATCTTTACCTTTAAAGTTTTCTTTATTCAGACTTAAACTTGTGTTAAGGTTATGTTGAAAGTAACAAAAGTAAACATTAATAGTAAAAAGTCAAAATAAATTAAAAAAATTGAAACTGTAAATAATGGATATTAAAGATATATCCTTGATGTGAAAAGACATTACTGAATTTAACAGAGGAAAAAGTTTCGTGAGTTGAGTACATAGCAAAGTGGAGAGAAAACGATAATACAAATAATGAATACTTCAAATACTGGAACAAAGAACACAGAAAGCAATATAATGGTTGCATGTAAAAGTATATTCCATCTATGGAATTTAACCCTAGATGGCTGAACTTCACCAAACTGAAAATTGAGAAGATAATCTTCTTTGATATAGCTCATCTGATTCCTTGTGACTCTTTCGATCTCTCAGATCCAGATAATGTCTAAATTAGGCAAATACCAGGTACCTGGTGGACAGTGAAAACAGATTTTGAAAATACTATGATGCCATAAGAATACGAGATGAGAATAGAAAAGTGAAATGTTGTCAAAAGTGCATAAATTGTAAACACGTTTTATAACGTATCTGTTGTCTGGCAAGCAGCATGTTCGCCTTCTTATCTTAGAAATGATTTATATAGTAACTTCTACAGGTGCTCTTGTTGAATAAATATTGAAACAGTAATAATTAAATCGCCAATGTTACAACCTTCATCATCATCAGCATCATCATCATCATCATCATCATCATCATCATCAATCCCTTAACCCAAGAGGTCGTTGGGGCACCACAGTTGACTTTACAACCATTTCTCTCCCTCTTTCCCTGTTCTCTACTGCCCTTTGGGAATCTCCAAATCCAATGCCTGTCCACTCCTTAATGTTGTCTTCCCACCTCCCAAAATTGTATACGTCCCTGTCTTACGCCAACTGTTGTTCGAAACCAGTCTCCTCTGCTGCCATTGATGAGGATAGCACTGGTGGCTTTGTCACAGAGGTGCTCAACAACCTGCGCCAGGTTTAAGCTGACGTTGTACTTCCTCATAGTTGCCCATAAGGCTGCATAAGGCACCCTTGATACATATATGTATATCTGACATGATTTCTTTGTGTTTTCTTTGCTTCTGTTGACTTGTTTGAATGTTCATGTGTTTGAATCTTGATGTGTCGTAAGTTTATCAAGCTAGCAATGATTGCTGATGTCACCATAAACGATGAAAACACATACTATCGATAAAATCTAATCTTCAATCAAATGTGTCTGTAATTCATTCAAATTATTAATTGGAAGATCTTTTCTCAGGGAACAGTTTTCTTATTTGAAAGTAGATACGAAACTTGTACACTGATCTGTTAAGTTTCAGCGGGAAGTCCTCAACCACCTGTTGCTATTCATATTGCGCAATGAATTGATTCTGCCAGAAACTCACACCGCACTTTGCTGTGTTTATGTCGTTGGAATCACCACTGTAAACTTTGAAAGTGTTCCTTTCAAGGCTGTTTAACGTGTTAAGATGCTGAAATCAACCTGGTACCAGTTTTTAATAGCATTGGAGACTATCAAAGTTGTCTGCCTCTCTAAGTTATAATTGTGTCACAACCGCCTCGAGAAATGTATATCCTAGTAACATATCAGAGTTTGTGAGATATCGCAGAATTTTCGGATTTTTTAGTTTCCCGTTGTTGAGTTGGATAACGCGTAGTATCACCATACTTCAAGTGATCTATTCATCAGCGTAAAGTTGGGATATTGATTTTGGAAAACCAAGCTTAATTTTCCTTACCATTCCGACGAGCAATTACTTCCTCCATTACTTCCGAGATTCTGCAGATGATAGTACCAGTGCGATTCAACACGTTACATTCAGTTGATGGATTGCCAGTTCCACCCATCTGTCAATAAAACTTTAACATACCGCCGGTCACACCCATCTGTTAATCAATCTTTAACTCAAGTCAGCTCACGATGAATGGTACTGTACAATAGATGCTATGGTGTGAGATACTGCGTAATTGCAATCTCACTCAGATATCAACGGAGATTGCAGGTTCGACAGTCCAGATTTTAGGTGATTGTTACTATATAATATAAACAATTTCAATACTCAAAACTTAACCACTGATAATTCTGTTTTCGTGAAATTGCATGTAAGCATTCAACATTAACATAATTCGAACTCGATTACTGACAAAAGAAAACTTGTGGTCCTATTCAAAACAATTTGTTTATAACTAGCCAGAGGTATCACCACTATTGCGATCGGTGAACTTTATTTTAATACAGCAGTTTCAGTGATCTTCATTTTTTATATTTCATGTTTCTTCACAAATACCTCGTTCAAAGCTAACGGCAAACCACAGAGGTTTCTTGACCGAATCCTTGGCCAATTGTAAAACTTCCTGACATTTAAAATTTTTGTTCTGAATTTAAAATATTGCAAAGTAGATAAATTATCATAATTTTGGAAAATATTTCACTTTCACACTTCTCGTGATCTTCCAATGTGCCATTCCATGTAATCTTTGGGTATACATCCAAACTGTATTTTGAACAAATAAGAGAAGAAAAACATAAACATGTTTTAACGTTTACTTCTGCAGATGAATTCTTGACAGGTGGAGGTGAGAAAATATCAAACAAAATGTTTCAGAAAATGTTATACAAAAGTTTTAAGCATATAATCTTCAGTCATTCCAAAATTAAAAAAAATGAAACAAATATTTAACTTTACTCAGAATAAAGTTAAATTCATAGATGTCAGATTTTCTTAAATTGTGTTTCTTTTCTTGCATCTGTAACCTGTCCATCTGCTCTGTGTATTATATAAATATGAGGAATCTGATCCTGCTTTCAAACTTCCTGGTGAAATA
Source organism: Megalonaias nervosa (assembly GCA_016617855.1). Taxonomy (NCBI): domain Eukaryota; kingdom Metazoa; phylum Mollusca; class Bivalvia; order Unionida; family Unionidae; genus Megalonaias; species Megalonaias nervosa. The sequence continues at coordinate 9,797 of JAECUM010020703.1, read as the reverse complement.
AAGCACAACAGGGCACAGAAATCACCAAAAGTGTTAGCTTAAGATTGGGGTGCTTTAAAAACCAATTAAAACTGGCTTTACCAAAATTAAACATTCTCTGCCATTGGTTTAGTCCAAAGGTCATTATTCTATTTTCTTTAGCACGATAAAAAGTGCTCCAACTGAAAATTGAAACTTCACATACTATGCAAAAGAAAGTTCTTTTCTGCAAATTACTGCTCGAAATAAATTTAAGGTTTTATTTGTTATGTAGAAATAGCAAGGTGGTCCGAATGAGTATACTGAGTATCACAATAGGTGGACTTTGAGCTTGAGTTTATGTTCAGAAACTAATGAGATTATGGAATTTTGATCTCTATGTAAATATCTCATCTTTTAAGGATCTAAGACAAAACTATGATAGATAATTTCTCTGCGCCTATGAAGTGACGGGTTCCATCTTCTGTATCTAAACGTGTGTTCATTTATAATCTCCACTACGTAAATCCGCACTTCCCCGGGATCTATCTTACCTACACACATCAGTTCCATATAAAAAAAACAGAAAGATTCGTTGAAACGAACGTCGTAGAAAGGTATTGGGTTCATTTCAGCGCTAGAGGGATTCGAGGAGAGCTCAGGGTCATCGTGATGTCCCGTTGGCGCGTTACCGCACGTTTTTCGTAACATTATAACATTACAAATATTGGTATGTACCTTTGGTTCATCGAGCTCGTGCAACCCATAAGGAACCAAAGCATGGGTCAGGTGTTTCCTCAAACAAAAACGGTGGTTTTACTGAGCTTGTCACTACGAATCTTATCTTACACCGTTTTGTCCCAAACACAAAACGGCCACACAACAGTGACCGAATATAATTTGGTCACATACCGCATAAACAACAAGTGTCACGGAAATTGCACAAAACCGTACCAATAATTTGCAATGGGTGTATCGTGTTTGCGTTAGTTAAAAATATTTTTACTGCGCTTCTACTGTTTGCCTTACTCGTTTGAATTGTGCTTTCTACCGGGACAATCTTCTATCACCAGCCGGTGCCCAAGAGTACCACCGTTCTGTCCTAAAGGATGGTGGCGATAGCTCCGTAGCTGACAGCCGTGCCCTTCGTAACAATGTTCTTGAGGTAATTGTTCACAATAAGATGTTTGTCCAAGTCGATATTGTTTCAGGTTGAAGTAGTAGACTGTGTAGATACCGGTAATGTCTTTCTGGCTTATCTGGAGGACTGAGTAAACGTTCTCACTTATTAGGAACACCTTAGTGACATCAAGATTGTCAGATACAATCGGGTTTGTACTCTTCGCTGTTTTACAAGGCAATTCCTGGTAGGCAATGATGTTGGGCACTGATTTGCCAGGAAAATTACCCGTTGGCTGAGCTTTGCTGGGTGTCTGTGGTTGCGCCCTGGAAAAACAAGGTGATCATGCCCGACCAACCCACATCCCTTGCATAACATTCAGCAAGTTGGACGCTGCCATCAGCGAAAGCGTTGGTATTTAACCAAAGGGCAACCTATGACAGCATGCCCTTTACAGCAGCAGTAGCATTTTCGTGGAAGATGGCGTAATCGTCTGTCATTTTACAGGTCAGTGCGATGTTGTGCTTGGTGCCTGAACGAGTATTCTTACAGAAGTCGAAAATGTGGGTTAGTGGTTTGGTGCAGGAAATGTTACATTTGTGTCCCCCTGTGTCTTCCGCAACGCAGACCCTATGTTGATGTTGTAGATGTTTCCTCTAAATACATTCTCGCGGCGTGTCTGACCTTCATCATGGTAAAATGGTGACTATACCTGCAACTCCACAATACCCTTTTGATTGGAATCGGGTGCTTCATACGGGCATGCCACAGATGATGTGGTCACGAAGCACAGGGACCACCAAATCGAGGGGGGTTTGGTAAGTCTTCGAAATATGCCGTTGCAAAAAAAGCTGTTTCCTTACGGCCATTTTCTCAGTGAAATCGCGAGGCCTGCGCCCATGGCCAAGTGTTTGCAGTGACAGGTTAAACCAGGGCGGCGGGATCGTCGTCCGTTTTAGGCGGCATTATTCGCATGGTTATGTTTGGAGCGGCAAATCAAATCAGGGCCTTGACTTTTTGGCGGGCAACCTGGTTTACAATCGGTGTGTATTTCGGGCGGTATTGTCTCTGCCACGGACATTGCCATCTTGATGAGGCGATTATATAATGCATCTGCTACTTTTACCGTCGGCGATATTGAATGCTGGAAGCGCTTTCTTTGCCTAACTTACTAAGCCGTCTTGACAGCATCGATATCATGCGAAACGTTAGTCTTATCGGCAGAGGGCGGGGGACCTGGTCCGGAAGCGTCGCTGGAAATAACGAAAGGTGTTGCTGCGCCATTATTGTAGACATAGTTTGCAAGGCGTTAAACTATTGTTCGTTCAGCCTAATATCGCCTGCACTGTGATGTTGTCGCAGGCGCAAATCTTGGAAGGTGAACGTGTTTACACCGTTGCGGCTCTCAAATCGGATGGAGTCCCACCGAAAGCTGAGTGATGCTTCCTTTGGTAAACCCTACACGGTTTGTCATGTGGTGTACCATCACTTCTCCTTGATATGAGCGGGTTAAATAGCCTCTGTCAACACGAGAAGCTACACACGCTTCACCCTGCCATGCCGTCTGCTCGTTCCATATCTTTTGAACTAACTTTGGCCGGTGCCTGCCTCGTGCCTATGTCCTGTTATATTGTAAACAATGTGCTGCATAGCTAATATTGCTCCATGAATTTAGATTGTTATTTTTAGATAAAAATGCCGAAAGGTGCTGAGTTCAAGGTTTAGATTGTTTCAGAATTTAGGAATGTTCTAGAAACAGGTTGTTTGCCCATCTGCTGGTAAAATTACTCTATTATTGTGTCTTAGCTATTTATATAATTTTTGTTCCTTCAAAATTATTCATACCATATCTTAACATCAGTCTTTGTGGAATCAAATTTCGTTGATTTCAGCTGAGAGTATTTAATTAATTTATTTAAATTATACATTGGAATTACAATGTGCTCATTGATTTAGGACTAAACCACTATTTTGGAATTCTTATGAATTCATTCAAGGACATTTTCAATTATATCATTGTGATACATAATAACCGCTTACACGTTAGTCCATTCGAGACTACTGGCACATCAGTACATTCAATATTTGAATTCATTCGAAATACCACTGGAATTCATTAGGATTACTCTACTTTTGGCTTTGTGATATAACTTTTGGACTATTTAGGATTTAATTCACAATACTGTAACACTACTGTAACTTCTTTTTAAATTTTCACTCTGTATGCTAGGGAAATACAATATTTGTTGAATTTTACAAAAACTTTTGGGTTTTCGTTCCTTTTTTTTGTTACTTAGTGTAAGACCATAGAATCGTAACAGGCATGATTACTGATTTTGTATCTCAGAGCCGCTGTCATATTCAACTCGTGCTGATAGCTGCCTTTACTGTGTAGTCTGCAGTGGAATAGTGTGCACATGCAGTCTGGCATTACTTGCAGGTAATCTGGTAATTTTCATTTATGTGAGCGCTGTTGTTATCATAGCGATCAATGATCCAGTCCTGCTCTTGCCGCTCAGGCATGTGGTTCATTTATAGCCATAGGAAGCCACCTTCTGGCAAACGCAGTCGTCATTCAACCCGTCCTCCTGACATATCACTGCTATACGACCGGCCATATTGTGTCCCCATGTGCTCTTCTCGATGACTCAGTAGGGAAGCGCATGGGGTCGATGTGGGATGATATGGTGAACTTACGCATCAAGTAATTGCGGTGTGGAACCATCAGACTGTAACCAGCAGGCTGCGAGCCCCGTGGATGTAGAACTTGCTGCCGAAGATCTGCTCCTCGTCAGCGTTCTGTTTACTTCTGGATGTTAAGGTGGGTCTCGGTGACCTCCCGCATGGTATATATTAACAGCATATTGTTATGCAAGTGTGAACCAAACTAAGGAGACAGTTACATTGATTAAAAGAGGTAAAACCAGCAAAAAGTGTATTTTATTTGAACGAATTTCACTTTGGATTGAAAAGTAAATTGCCCTATTTTTTTATCGATGGGACGGAACATTTAATTGGGATAGTCCCTCCATTTATCCCACTTTTGTTTCTGTTTAATTTATTGGATTGCATCAAATTATGTATGCCGCTAGGTATTGTAAAGACCATGGCTGAGTTCCATTTCAGACATCTAAATCCTTTAGCAAAGTTGTATCCCCTAATTGTCAGACCCATTTACTTGTGTTTCCGCAGAGTGACTCCATTCATTATTGAATTTCAACCAGATTAAATGCACAGCAAGATATTGATGAGATCTTTGTGGAGTTTAATTGTTAGTTTAACATGTTGTTTGGTAGAATTATAGTCACAAATTGTCGGACCCTACCCACGTTTGTTTCCGCAGAATAGCTCCATAAATTACTAATAAATTTAAGCCAACTGCGGTTGAAGAGAACTTCGGCAAGTTTCATTGCCAACATTCGGTGCTGTCGTCAAAACAGATGTAGCCTCATTTATTTCACCATAATTCTCTTAATTATTTTTGGATTTCATCCAAATATGGCTTTCAGCTTGATATTGATTGGACTTTCTTCAGTGTTTGGCAACGTTTAGCGGATTTATAGCCCGTGTTCGTCAGATCCACTAAATTTATTTCTCTGCAAAAATAACGCTCTTAATTATTATTGGTTTTGAACCACATTTTACAGATAACTTGGCCTTAATGATGCCAAGAAAAAGCAGGGGACATAAATTGCTGGAATTTATTTGTTCACTCAAAGAAAGAAATGATGCAAATATTTTTTTCCGAGACCATAAGACGACTGGTCTGGTGTTGTTACAGGCCATCAGGCCAGAACCCACACTTATTCTTGCACGTGACCTTGATTCTATATTGCAACTATCTTAAGCACATTTACGGATTTAGTTTACACCGATATTGCGCATGTGTGTTTCTGGTCTGGATTTGATATTTAAAAAAAAAAATAAAAAAAAAATAAAAAAAAAAAATTTCTCTGACTGAGTATGTATTAGGCTAAAATTATAAACCTCTAAAATATATATTCTATCCTGTATATTTAATATTTCCTAGTGGTTAGAGCGTCCGTCTCGGATGCGGGAGGTCGCAGGTTCTAACCCCGGCCGAGTCATACCAAAGACATAAAAATTGAACTAGCAGCTGCTTCGCTTGGCGCTCAGCGATAAGATGTTATTGTTAGAACTGGTCGGCCTGATGTCAGGATAGTGTAAATGGATGGGACATGATGCCACATGTCTTCGGCATGATGCCGCAGTGATAGATATCACTATAAACTGCCATACTCCAGACATCCTAGCGGTATGACTCAAATTGTTAAAGCTACGATAAAAATCCAAACACGCGCACACATATTTATTATTCATTTTCTAAACAGTTATTTGGGGAAAAATGATCAAAGATTTTCGTTAATGATCATCTAACAAAGTAACCTGTACGACATTGCGATTATAAACATGACAAGAGTTACAAATCATCGATAAATTAAGGACGGACCATTTTGTGATGGAGTGGCTGATATATTTTTCAAACCAGAATGTACATTTTCTTTTACCTCAAATTAATTACTTTTTTTGCAAATAATAAAATGGATATAATTAATTATTGTTCTATAAATCAGAACAAGAATATTTTTTGAAGCTATTCCCCCACCCCACCCCAGCAGACCCTGTAAAAATTGGACAGTTTCTACCAGGTTCCAACCTTGAACCCAAACTGGCTCATATCAAACAAACAAATAATAAGTTTAGATACAGCTTGTTCAAAAGCTATTTTAAAATTAATCTCGATCTGGGAAGAAATATACAATCTGCAGGGCAATCAGGTAATTAAAACAATTAATCGGTAACGAAACAAATCAAACTTGGAAGAAATGAAGCAATACAAGTAAAGCTAATTGTACGCCAGTCCTTAAAAACGTACATGACCATTTGTTACAATTAGACTAGCTCTGGGAAGTATTTCATAAATGTGACAAGTCATAGAACAGATCCAAAAACATTTGTCTAGATTACACACAGGAGGATGCAACTGTAACTGGTGCTAGAGTTGACACACCAGCAAACTGAACATTTCTTGTTGGCTAGGGGACATAACTCCAATAGAAATAGATCAAATCTGCTCATTATTGAGCTCGTTTGTGCTGCTTATTAAGTAGGACAGACTATGTTTATCAAGTGTCTTTTATATTCATGATCCCAATCTGAACAATGCACGCGGGTCTATAATTACACTAAGTAGTGACTCATTGCTTGTATGACCATCAAAGACTCAAACAAAACCACAATAATTGTTACAAATTGTAATGTGTCGCATTTTGAAGAAGTACTGAATCTTCAAGTTGAATAAATTGTGCATTAAAATTCTATCATAGTCAAGCCAGAGAAATGTCTTTGAGAAAGTTCATTTTGATATTCCCTTATTTCATCTCTGAAACATAAAAGGGCCTACGTTAAAGTTCAGTAGAATTGACCGTAACGATATCAAGAGAAAGTACAGTAGGGTTATCAATCATGACCGCGGTAGAAAACTCCATGTCAAACAATTGATCTTCAGAGGAAAGCTAATTGCATCATATTCTAGGCTGTCATAAACTGATGAAAGACATGATTATTTTGGGAAAAATTTAGGAACAGTTGCTTTCGATTGGTCTGATAAAATTAAGGCGTACACTTTAGAAATAATGGGGAATTTAAGGTAGCGATTTGGCTCAGAATTCTTTAGTCAGAAATCTTGCTAGAGAGAAGTCAGGTTGACTCCGTGGGAAACCTAAAAGAATAGTGTTTCCCTCGTTAACAAGTAAAGAGGCCAGATAGCTGTCTTGAAAGGAAAAGACAGGCTATAGTGCTAGGACGCACGGTTTGTGTGGAAAAGAAACAGCATTCAGGTACGCAATTTTAATTTCCATGTAATTTTCTATTTTGTTGTTTGATTTTATGCAAATGTGTTTGACATGCTTGTGATGTAATCCAAATATTCAAATGTGCGGTATTTTATAGGGATTTATGAATTAATTTCCTTTGTCTGTAGGATGATTCTGTTTATCGTGAGTTAATGATAATTGCATATTTATATATGATTTTGTAATGCTCAAATGATCTTGCAGGTTATTGGTTACTGTAAGCTAGAATTTAGTGAATCTTATGCAATAGTAATCGAGCATTTATCTTATTGAGCGGAATTGACTAGCCAGCTGTACGAAGACGTCTAGTAATGTATGCTTATATATACGGCAATTGCCGCGTGGAACAGGGACGATGAACTGTTTAATTAAGGTCAGACTTGGATGAATATTGCAATGGTCATTTGTAACTATAGATAACGATTGTACCTTACCTCAAATACAGTAAATTTGTAAGGACCGTTAATCATTAAGGTCACATTATGCAGCGTGGATAGCTATTTACGTCTCTGAATAACGGAAGTAAGAGAATTATATATATATATACGGCTAGGTGGTGAAACATATATAACTTTAGTCGTAACCTTGTCATTTAAGGGAACAGCTTTCTATATTCCTCCCGAGAAAACCGACGAGGGCAGTCCAAGAGGGAAGTCGGAAAATAGAGAGTTCAGAATAGAAGGGTCACGAGGAAGAACCAAGCATACACGCTAGACATGGAATACAAAAAGTCAAGAGAGAACGACGCCAGGTGATGCAAGTCAGGCGTGGACATTGTACTCTTTTCACCACTCGTTACTATTATGAACGAATCCGTAAATTGAACACAGCTATTAAATTCCATTAATGTAAATCGGTTGGAATGTAATTGCAATTTTAGCTTATGTATTAATTAATTAAATTTATTTTATTGTACTGTTTAAGGGGGCTCGTATTTGTTTATTTCTTCTCAATAGTCTCGCTCATTTCTCTGTCAATGTTCTGTCTATCTATTCACACTGGGAAATAACATCGAGGGAGGTCATCCCCTAGATAACGATCGCCAAATCAATTAACAGAGGAGCACACTAGCACGTCTCACGTCACGTCCACTACTCCCCCCTTTACATAAATTATACCAAACATTTAAAGATGAACACCTTAAGAGGTAGTTTTCATACTTCATTTCGTCTGAATCCGTCCTTAATGTTTCTTATAGGTGTAATAATGTAAGAATACAATATTTTCATTCACGTGAACACTTACATTTATATTTATATAAGGAATACACAGAGTTCAAGTATACATGGACATAAAGCAAAATCGGTAAAATAATAAATTATTTAATTGCAGTAATATTTTTAGGATTTCTTACATAATGCTAATCGAACGTCGTTTGTGTCCTGACATTTAAGTTTGAATGTGATTTTATCTTTTTCATTATCATAAACACTTATTCAGAGTGGCGTTATAAAGGAGGTTTTTCTTCAGCTAATATGCAAACAATCTATTATTTGTTAAAATAATTTTTAAAACATAGTTCCATTAAGTATTGATGAAAATATAAATGCCTCCCCCTCGCACACAAAACAGAGAACCGAGGTAATTCTGTTGGTACATAATCGAATTTGTAATCAAGCTGTTCAATACCCGCCCAGGCCAGACCGGGTCGGTTGCCTGAATGTTTCCTTGGGACTGCACTAGATTATATATTTCCTCGGCATGATATAGTCAATATTGTGTTAAAAGTACCGTTGTCAACCAATTAAAATACACACACACACACACACACACACATCCCCCAACCGGCCCCTAACACCCACATTGCCGAATATTCAAATCCGTCCCACAACATAGCCCCCCCCCTTCAAAGTCCTAATCAGTAAATGATATGCTAATTGTACCATCTTCTTCAACCCAAACCAACTTAAAATTTTATTGTTTTGAATTGCTTCTGTGACTTCATATCAAATTTCGTTAACTTTTTTGATAAATGTAATTTTTTTCTCTTTGAACCGTTCACAAATCAATTTCATTTTTATTTGAGAAAGCGGTGGAAAATTATTTTAGTTTCAGTTAATGTTAACTGTCATCATTTGTATTTCTAATATGTATCCTCCAGGGTTATGTTTCATTCAGTCAGGTATGCATTAATTTAATTAATGCAAAATGATGGAGGGCTTATCAACACTACAGTCAGATCGCAATCAGAATGACATCTGTTTCAATTAACTCATTAAAACATGTTGCCAATGGCGACGCACATGATATGGAATAACATCGTATATATATCATTGTCAATTCACTGCTAAATTAGGGTTGTAAATAGATGGTATCACGGTACCAATTGTTTTTCCATAGACCTCAATGCTAATGTTTTGTGAAATAAATATACTTTCTATCCTACCTCAGCATGCATGTCACCCACTGTCACAGAGAACAATGTTAGATTGTCAGTTTGACAAGGACAGAACCAGGTACTCCATAGCATTTAAGAGAGATAACTCGGCTGGAACTAGACAGGGGTAAGAGTTATCTAGTTACACCAGACACATTTTCAGTCATGTGTACCACATTTTAAAACAGTCATAAGAAATACAAAATGTGATATAGTTATGAATTAACATAATCTCACATGTTGCCAAGAGGCTCAACTTTTATTAAGCCTAACAGAAAGTACAACTCTTACATAATGCACCAATCACAGCTAGTTGTGTGGTTTATTTCTGAATGCAATGTTCCCTACACCTTAAGCTCCACCCACCTGGGGTTGTACAATTGGTACCGTTATACCAGATGTCATATTAAAGGGCTTCCATATTCTGAAGTACATACATTTTGAAATGCTTCTCATACTTTTATGT
>JAECUM010020702.1:0-36189 GCA_016617855.1 Megalonaias nervosa | reverse complement strand
ACTATTTTCCTACCTTCTTTCAATGACATTCAAAACCGTACGGCTCAAACTATTTTCCTACCTTCTTTCAATGACATTCAAAACCATACAGTTCAAACTATTTTCTTACCTTCTTTCAATGACAATCAAAACCGTACGGCTCAAACTATTTTCTTACTTTCTTTCAATGACATTCAAAACCGTACGGCTCAAACTATTTTCCTACCTTCTTTCAATGGCATTCAAAACCATACGGTTCAAACTATTTTCCTACCTTCTTTCACTGACATTCAAAACCATACGGTTCAAATTATTTTCCAACCTTCTTTCAATGGCATTCAAAACCATACGGTTCAAATTATTTTCCAACCTTCTTTCAATGACATTCAAAACCATACGGTTCAAACTATTTTCCTACCTTCTTTCAATGGCATTCAAAACCATACGGTTCAAACTATTTTCCTACTTTCTTTCAATGGCATTCAAAACCATACGGTTCAAACTATTTTCCTACCTTCTTTCAATGACATTCAAAATCATACGGTTCAAACTATTTTCATACCTTCTTTCAATGACATTCAAAACCGTATGGTTCAAACTATTTTCTTACCTTCTTTCAATGACAATCAAAACCGTACGGCTCAAACTATTTTCCTACCTTCTTTCAATGACATTCAAAACCATACGGTTCAAACTATTTTCTTACCTTCTTTCAATGGCATTCAAAACCATACGGTTCAAATTATTTTCCAACCTTCTTTCAATGACATTCAAAACCATACGGTTCAAATTATTTTCCTACCTTCTTTCAATGGCATTCAAAACCATACGGTTGAAACTATTTTCCTACCTTCTTTCAATGGCATTCAAAACCGTACGGTTCAAATTATTTTCCTACCTTCTTTCAATGACATTCAAAACCGTACGGCTCAAACTATTTTCTTACCTTCTTTCAATGACATTCAAAACCGTACGGCTCAAACTATTTTCCTACCTTCTTTCAATGGCATTCAAAACCATACGGTTCAAACTATTCTCCTACCTTCTTTCAATGATATTCAAAACCGGCAACCCGGTTCCCCTTACATATATACCTACACCCATCCATCCCTACAGGCATACATTGATCCCTGCATGCATCTATCCCTCCTTCTATCCATCCTTGCCTCTCCTTCCATACCTACAGACACACCTACCTAGCTACCTACCATCAAGAAAGAGGGAAAGAGTTATTTTTCTCAAAATCAACACTTCAATCTGCGATCACGTTAACAAAATCGCACATGACATAAGTCCCGGATATCAAATACTCCATTTCTCTTCAATTCCTATTATTTCTTTCTTTCTTTTATATGAAAAGGGTTTCAAAGTATTGGCTTAACAGGACTAAAGAAGGGTTTGAAGTAGTAGCTTGACAAGACTATAGAATGCACTTGTAGTAGTAGCTTTAGAAAAAATACACAAGAGGTGAATAAAGTATGCAGTTGTTACTAATATGGATAATATTTGATCCACAAGTGGGATATATACAAATATGGTCGAGTTTTACTGAAACAGTGATACTAATACATTTTATTTGGTAAAAAAAAAACAATTGAACATAACTCGTGACGCCCAGTTGACTCCAAAGTATTTTTTAGCCTCACCATTCCGTCCAATGATCAAGGAACCACCACGCATGATCCGCACCTGCAAGTCTGACGAAGGATCCCTCTAGAGCCCCCTTGTTTGCTACAGACCCATTTGGTCTTGAAGCTTTGGTCCCTCAACACAAACCAACCACTCTCTTTCTCCTAGCCAACGTCATCACCGACAGCAGCACACAGTTTATACGGAAACCCACCGAGTCTAACGACTCTACTACAATGATGTCATCTCTACAGCCAAAGGCCCACCTTCAAAATCCAGACATCCAAATATCCAGACACATCCAGAGAGCTGAAAATAAAATGACTAAAGCCGTGTAGTATACGAGACAAGTCATGCACAGATGCAATGGTATAAGCCAAGAGTGCACGCACGTGAAATTGCTCGTTACATGCTAAAACATTCCATGGGAACAACTGTACAAGATTTGGATTGCAATACCCAGGTTCGTCTATGAATCTGTATCCAAGAAGAATAATATTTAGTTAACTATTAGAACTCAAACATTTTTTCGTACTTCAATACATGCAATATTTAAATGAATTAAATTCGTATGTTCTGTTATACAATGGCTAACCTGAAAACAGACTATATTGTATATAATAAGATGGTGTTATATGAAATAGATCTGTCTGTAAAATTTATAAGAATTACATGAACATCAAATATATCTGTGAGGAAATATTTAGCATTTTTCCATCTTTACGGCCGTGATTTTAACTTTTTGCTGGCCAAAGGGTTGTGTAAGGTTTATGAGAATTGACTAAAGGCTTTGTGAAGCCAACAGCGAATGGCCGGCTATGTGTTTATTCAGTAATTAGCCGGTTGAGTCGGCTAGTTGCTTCAAAGGATTTAAGTTCTGTGTGTCGCTAAGAAGGCCAGGGTTCTGTGTTGACAGCTACATGTGAATGAATTTGGGCCCAAACCGCGAACACCAAACGAGGCGTACCAGCCAATCGGAATTAGAGAAATTTAAAAACTTACCAGTAGGAGAAACTGTCTCAGAGAGACAGAGGGACAATGAAACATCTAGCCATTACCTGTGTACATTAATCAGTGGTTTCCGGACGTTTGAAAGGAGCGGAGGATACAAGAAGTATCAAAAAGTATTCTAGGGGAAAGACCACTGCGAGCGAACGAGACTCGTAAAAAGGGGAACTGGGAAAGAATTAGAAAGCTTCTTCAGGTAGGAAATATCTCAGCCGAATATTTGTGTTGATTTATGTAGATAGAAATTTAATAGATTATGTATTATATCGTGTAGCTATTTTATTAGGATATGGAACATAACATATTGTAGAATTATTAGAGAATATTACATAGTGTATGGGTGACTATTAGAAATTAAATTGGGATGGATATTTACATTTATCAGTATGTAGACTAAGAATTATGTGAAGTAGACAGAGCGAATTTGTATACATATGTATTTAGGTATATGTATCATTCTGTTATTTGTAGGACACAGGCAATGTGAACGGTTACCGTAAAAACTGTAGATTGATGTGTCTGAATACAACGTTTAGACGGTGTGTGCGCGTGTAACGGAACTTCGTTAAGTAATATTATTTGTATGTAGAGCATGGCGTGTATGGAATGAGAGACGTTAGTGTGTGTGAGAAGGGCCAGGTAAAGTGTTCGCCATTTGTCCGATGGGAAGTTGGTGAGAGAGTGGTAGATTACGAGGATGTGAATAGGGGGGACAGGATGTATGTCAATAATGTCCCTAATATTTTCTTGAGGAAGCTACCAGCGTGCACGAAGGAGACGCACTGAACTCTCAAGAGAGGGAAGGAGGATGTACGAGACTAGTACAGAAGGAATGTGGAAGGAAGAGTACAAGGTGTAGCACAACAAGGGTGCAGAAGAAGGATAATAGTACAAGGAGCGGCACAGGAAGAGTACAGGCGGGAAGGAGAAGGGAGAATAGAAGAACAAATACAGGTGAGTACCAAGGACTGCTCACTGGAAGGAGACTCACATTAGGACGTTAACACTCATTTGATGGAATAAGAAGGCATTGGTTAACAGGCCAATTAATGTATTAATTTATGAGAGGAGTGTAGTTGGAAGATTTATATCCAGAAATTACTTGAATAGTTTTATTTATTATTTATATTGATTAAATTGTTATATATTTTACTTTGAGTTGTTCGTGTATATAGGACGTCGGCATTGCTGACTGGGGGCTCGTGAGTCATTCAAAATGTAAATGTCCACCTTTCGGCCATATTAATCCTAATACTGTAGAGGGATTGTGCCAATATCAAACAATTCTATCACATACAACGGATAGCGAAAGAAGAACGCAATTTTATGTTTCACCTACCTCAACAGCCGAAGACCCCTCTTGTAAAAGCGGATAGCTTCCTAACAAAATCTTTTGTGTTGTGACGTTATTGTCTACCTCGAATATAACCACCCTGGCTATGGTGCAATCCACGGCCATGAAGCTAAAGTTTATCGGTTTTGTCACTGCAAGCACTTTGCTCGTGCAGCATGGAGTGAACGGAGCTCAGTATTTAAAATAATGTAAGACGTAAATAAACCACTTCGGGTAACTCTGTAAGCGGAAGCGAAACCCGGGCACATTTTAGTTCGGATATAGTGCATAAATATTAAGAATACAGAATTCTGTGACAGCAGTAATAGTAGTAACAGCAGCAGCAATAATTCAGCTGTAATGAATAAACATTAAGAATACACGATTCCGTGACAGCAGCAGTCGTGGTAGTAGATGCAGCAGCAATAGTAGTAGTAGCGGTAGCAGTAGTATAGAGTAAATGTATTACTTTTTTTTTTCTTTACCTTATCTACATATAATGTGTCTTTTTACAACGAATTATTATATTCCCATAAACATGACTCCATCTAAATCGTGGAAATTGAAAAGCGAGCATCGTCCCGGAATGGTTAGACCTATAGCTTTGACATAAGATTGTATTCTTACTATCAACAAAACTTAAACCTTTCATCATTTATCAAAAATAACATGTGCCATTCTGAACCTAAGTCTCCTCTGTAATCTCTGGATTACAAATTATCCACGGATCGCAGAGATGCAATTCTTTGTTTTTTCAGGTCCAGTACTCTTTTCCCTTGTTTGTTGGCTTATTTATTGTTCTATCGTCATATACATCTATACCACAATCCTGAAGTAAGTTCCAGTCTGCACAGATAACAGTGATAGGATTTTCATGCTCTTTGATAAGTTACTCAACTGCATACATTTTTTGTGGATAATTTTCATTTGGACAATAGATATTAATAAGCGTTGTCGGTTGGTTCTTAACTTCTATATCAAGAGCAATTATATTTCCTTTGCTATCCTTAAAGTATTGAAAATTTAAAATCTATATTATTTGCGAAGAGTATACTCTCTCCTGATGATAAAGATGACGACAACAATGATGATGGTGATAATGATGTAGATCAGCAAGTTGTCCTCTGTCTTTTTTTTTAAACATGACTACTGGCCAGAAAAAGGCAGGGAACAACATATTGGTCTAGATAATGATATTGGTGGCCATTAATTTTACAAATGCATATCTGTATCTATAAATACGATGACGCATTCACACTTGAACTATTTAGCAACTGGTAGCTCGTGGTCAATAATATTGGAAGATAGGTAGCAATAGGACAGACAGAAGAGTTATGATACGAAAAGCAGAAGTAATAGTTTTCGTCTCTTCCTTCTCAGACCAATCCGGTTACCGTGGTAGCAATGAGAACCTCAACCGGCACAGTCCTGAGGATCACTAGGTCATTCTTGTAGCGGACTAGTGCATTAGAATGTGGTGCTGGAAAGTTCCTGCTTGGGAGGTACCAAGTCAGGAGCTTCTGCAATTGTTGATAGTAATTTGTTCGAAATCCCTATTGTACGTGAAAAGCTGACTTGAAACAGTTTGTTGATGCTGACTTCAGGATGAACTTCTTACTGTGATTTACATACTTGGGCTATATGCTAGGGTTAGGTATTTGTCCACGGGTTTGTCCACTAGGTTGTTCTCTATCTCTCGGCTGGGCCTTGGTTCGCCTGGATTTAAGTGATTCCCACTTGAGATGATCCAACATTGCACTGACGCTGCTAGTATTTCTGCATGTTTGTGATGTATCTAGCGGCTCACCTCTGCATTTATACAGGATGTATTTAAAAGAAACACAAAGAAGACTATATGGCATTAAGAATGATGGTTGAGTTGTACTTTGATTTACAATTATCTGGGTTTTAAAGATCAACGGGCAGTGATTGACTACCGACACACCTGAAATGTCATCACATTTTTCTTCATGTAAACAGCATATCTTGTCAAATTATTCAATCAAATTCTGGTATTGTCTGTTTTTTTCCTGGCACTTAAACATTGCAGTATTTTAAGAAAGTAATAAAATTATTGTGAAACCGTGGCAGACGTGCGATGACTATGTTAGAATCTTAGTTCGTGTTATAGTAAAGCATGTTATCGAGAGTTTCAATGTACATCTCTCTCTCTCTCTCTCTCTCTCTCTCTCTCTCTCTCTCTCTCTCTCTCTCTCCATTTACTTACTAATGTGTGCATTCCAAAACAAATACACTATGTTATTTTATCCATTTGTAAAAGGGCATCTACACAAGAAGAAAAGAGTGAAGGCGAATATTCAGATAAGTGCCTATTCATCCTGATTTATACTGTTTTCATTCAAGAATGCTTTAGTTATCATTGCATTCATCACTGATTACTTCGTTCTTGTATACTTTATGTTTCTGTCTGTATTAATGACATGCCCATGGCACTCTCTCAGATGAAATGTCCCAATATATGCAATAATGGCCACATTTGTCGGGAGGTACACCAAAAATGTCGGACAGTTTTCTAACCAAGATACTCTCCTCAATAGCTGGTCATTACCGGCGTTTTGAAGCGTTCAGTGCTTGGTAGAGACAGTTGATTGTAAGAATATCATTTTGCCTGGTTACGGTTCCGTTGCATTGAATTTACGTTTCTTGTCCACCTGTTTTCTAAATAATAATATCCTTGCCGTTTAACAACATTTATTAGTTTTCCATTCCGTTCAATATAGTTGGATGTTGGGTTGCTGCATTAAAAATGAGTATTATCAACATACTCTATGTACGGGGTCATTTAAAAAAAAATGTCATTTCATGATGGACCATTTCTGAGGTTATTATAATAATGAATTACAAAAAATATGTATACAATATTGATTAAGTTAATACACAAATTAATTTCATTCGTGAAATAGAAATATCGATTCAAAATCTTAGTAAAAATGTACTGGATCCTTTTTGCAGACGGTAAGTCCTTTTCGTTAAAAGGACCTAATTCTAAGAGTTTACATTAAAAAAGATATATAAACTGCTATGTAAAATTAGTTACTATACAAAATAATTTACTTTATGAAATAGGAGTATTGATTGAAACTTTTAGTACAAACATCCTCGGTCCCACGGAAACAAAACTTTCCACTGCGCATGCGCTTTGAAGTGTAAACTTCCTTTGTCTGATGACTTAAAAGTAATGGGAAAGAAACACAAATAGCACCACAAATCGGAGGAGAAAGCAATTGATTCATATGATGGTAGAATAAAATTTTCAGTCTGTTAAACCTTTCCGCGTCAGTAATGGAATGAACAGTTACACAATTGCAGTATGGACTACTTGAAAGCCTTTTTCACCAGTTTTCATGATTAACTGACATGTATTATTCCTGGTCATACTATGTGAAAGGTTCATCCCGATAGTTTTGATGGAAAGGGGCGACGTCCTACTGCTAGCACAAGCGGTGCTGTGTAGCGTGTTGCGGGGTCAACACATTTGTTTGTTTAAAAATACAACCTGAGAAAAAAAGAAGAAAAAAAAATTCACAAATGTTAAAATACTGGTACAGTATCTTTGAGTCTTTCATATTATTTTTACTATAGCTAACATCTGTGTACAGGTTATCAACAGAAAAACAAATGCTATTTGTCCTGAATCACCAGCTGCTAAAACAACATCCGTAATTGCCATATTCACATGCAGTGGTCAAAGAAACAAAGTTTTAGACACACGCCCAGGGCTGGTGACTATAAAAAAAATTACAAACCCTGACTCAAATTCCACAGGCTCGGACTACAATTAAACCCCTCTGTCCTGTACGGGTGGTAACACTTTATAAACACAAATCAACAGTGCAGAAAACAAGCATGTATCTTATTCCAAATATTTGTTTTAAAAAATGATTGTTAATCTATCATAATCTGTATATTTTTGTTTAGATTTCTCAGTTATTTTGGAAGGTATGTTTCAGTTAGAATCTAATTCTGCTTTATTCTAAATGTCCGGGATAAAGTGCTTTTCTCCAGTTTTAAATAAGTTGGGCAAGTCCTAATTTTCATATTTAACCACTTTATTTATCTTTATCTGGTCATTCATACTCTCTAGATTGCTTGTATCTACCTCTGCATTTACACTCCCCATTCCAAATTTAGAGTTATAACGAAATTCATGTTAAACAGAAGCATCTGAGTATTTCATATTTCTGCTTCTGTTGCTGCAAGGGTCACATAAATGTCAGCATGAATGTATGTGGTAGTGTTGCTTAATACCAGAGAAATTTGTCTTTAGAGCATATTATTAGGAAAAAGTAAGTGGAAATTATATATGCCTATTACTGTAATGATGGTAAGACCTTGGACAGAAGAAATTATTATTTTTTGTGTCCCAAGATTTAAATCCATGTTAAAAATATAACATTTTCGGTGTCCCAATGTAAAGACCAAATTAGCAAGATTGCCATACATCACACAGCAGAGACCAACCTGTGTTCAATTACCATGTAAATACACCCTTTTAAACTAGTGTGATTGTTTTGTTATGTATTTTGCATATGCATATTTACTGATTTCTCCAACATAAATAAAATAAAGGTAAATAAACACTTCACAACTCATGGGTCACCTAAAGTATACCAGAATACCTGTATTATGGTGTTCACAACTCATGGGTCACCTAAAGTATACCAGAATACCTGTATTATGGTGTACATTACTTACACAGTGCATATCGTGCTTAGTGTCACTGATATGCTTGTGTATTCCTAAGAAAATAGATGGAGATTTCGGTTTATTTGTCGTTTAACCACATCTTGTTCTTCCAGATCACATTTTAGGCATTCACTCATTGCTGTTTTATTTACTTTATTATATGCACTCAAGATTTACTATTTTTCTGTGTTATAAGCAATCCTACATAGGGATGTAATCAATATGAAAAGACATGTTTAATGAATATTTATAAATATATTAGGCATATTTCAGCATAAATTCAATGAAGAATGACCATAATATAAGTTACAATTCTGAATTTAGATTATTGATTCATTCTAGTGTTGTGTTGTGTTGTCATTGCACGTTTGATTTTGGCATCCTGGTTGTTTGGCAGCTGCTTCTGATTATCATTGGTGGATTTGTCTTGTGTTTTCTTTGGCAGAAATCTAGTCCAGTTAATTGTTTAAACCCTGAAACTGGTTTATTTGAAGGGGGAATTTGGTCTTAAGACAGTGCTAGTACACCTTTGTTCTGCAACATTAATCCATTTATGGTCTTATGTTACATAATATTAGCATGATTACTATAGTTGAATAAATATGTACTTTCTTAAGGTTTCTTACATCAAAGCAAACTACCACTGCATTATTAGCGCAATAATTTTTGAAGAATTATTTCTGAGACGTCTTTATCGTATTTTAGAGACATTAATGACGTTTAGTACAGTGTTGCCTATGGTTTGAAACCAAGAGATGCAATTCATTCAGCACATGTTAAAATCTTCAATGTACATGTGGTGATGACATGATATAAACAAAGTCACTATCAATGCAAACCATTAACCAAACACTATTGTCATTATTTTCATACTGATACCACATTTTGATGAGTTAAGTGTACAAATTTTCAAGTAAAAAATGCAATTACTGGTGACGTCGGACAATTTTAGTGCAGTAATGCATAAACTGACATTAGTAAACTATAGCAAAAACGGGAGAAATTACCGTTAATAAAGTAATAACATTGTGCTAATTCTCAGGGTTTGTGATTATCCTATGAAATTATACATGTGTGTGTGTGTGTGTTTGGTAGAAATGATAAGAAAACAGAGCAAACTTAAATATTGTTTTCTTTATATTTTTCAAACAAACTTATGCTAATTTATAACATTTTCATATAATAATTCCTAATTGTAGTCCCCTTACAATTGCCATCAATTTGTTACAAAAAATAACGTTATGATCTTTTAAATACTTTGAGTGATCAGTAAAACAAAAAATATCCAAGATATCCCAAGACTTTTAGTACATGAAAAATTGCTATAAGTTTATGTCCCAGGTATTTTAGGTTATGAAAAGATTTATTTTTTAAATTAAGTAAGGGTATCCCGAGACTTACCATTATTTCAGTACTTGATATCTTTTTCTTGTCCCTTCAATAACCCATCCACAGAATCACACAGAATATTCATAATAACGATCCCCCTTACACAAGTGTTTCACTTTCTGACCTTTTGCTTGCAGTAACAATTCCCTGATCATAATTCACATACAGTTTGATAACTGTGGTCATGATTTACATACAGTTTGATAACAGTGATTATAATTCACTTACAGATTAATAACTGTGATTATGATTTACTTTGTTTGATAACTGATCATGATTCAAATACAGTTTGTAAACTGTGATAGTTGTGATCATGATTCACATACAATTTGATACGTGTGATAACTGATACACACACAGTTTGATAACTGTCATGTATAAGAGACATTAAGATACAGGCATTAATTTCCTGTTGTTTAATAGGTCCAGTATATAATTTAAAAGAGTTTGTTGTCAACATTTTAAGGATTGATGGTGATGATTAGTATTATCAGTGGATACTGTAATAATTATATATGTACCAGACAAGGTGTATATGTCGTTATGTATGTCTGTTTAATCAATGCGTTCTTTTCCTTACAAAATACACAAAGAACTCCCAATAAAACAAGATAACCATGAAATATCCAAGTCAGCTAACTTAAGAAAATATTGCTTGTATATCCTCTTAACTATACAAGATTGGGGGGGGGGGGGGGCTGTACAACTACGTACTTCGGTGATAGAGTTAAGAAATGTAATGCATTATCAACCTCAAACAGTTGCTGCATATTTAATATTTATTTTTTGGCCAATGAATCGTTCATTGATACATACATATATAACAAAATTGGCAACTTTAATGTGTGAAATAATTATATTATGTGTACTCACCAACCGATCCCATTATACTCATAATTATAATTCCATAATTATAATTCCATTGAAAATGTGCAGAAAGAAGCATCATTTTTATAATTTGTCACGTATATTCCTATCAAATCCAAACTTCTTGCTAATACACGTGCTAATTTAAGAGCCATTGTTTGTTCCAAAATGTTCATATTTGCTGGACATGTCTAAAGTGTCTGATATATTACTTAAAATAAAATGCATAATAGAGACATTGAGAGTTTCGCAAAAACATTGTATTTAGACTTAAAACATAAGTAACTAAAATTCAAGGGTTCTGTAACGAGTTCAAGATGAAGAATTCAACAGATAAATATGATTGCCAAGATAAAGTCTGGGTGTAAACCATTTGATTTCATGGGTAATGATGAATCTCCATAAAATACTTAAACATTGAGAAACAAGTTACATTTTTATAGTACTAATGGTTACTTGACTGATATAATCCATTTACAGGTTAAATATTTTAAAGTAAGTTCAGAAACCTAATTTAATGTTTAATTAAATATGTGGATTCTTTGGACCAAATCTACCAGACTTCCCTTCACTAAACACAAAAATGTATACAGCTCGTTTATTATTTCAAATGTGTTCATACTGAATTTAAACAAGATGTGGTGACATCCAATAAATAGTGTTTAATATGGAGTCAGAACTTTGTAGATAAAAAAGAAAAAAATAGACTTTTCTTCAGAAGTTAATAAATATATATTCTAACAACCTCTTTAAATGTACATGCGCATCATGTCAAATAATATTTGAAGATTGAGTACTATGAATAGGGGGAGCCAGTCCATTAATTCACATCATGGGATTATCACATCTACAGTGTTACGTATAGGCTCGTACAAAAGTAACAAAAGAAAAGAGTGAAGAAACAACAAGCTTTGTAAATTTAACAAAAATGATTTATTTCCCTAGAAAACAATGTAAAAATAGGAAAAAAGGACTTACGGCTTGTGAATATAATCCAAAATTTAATCCTAGGATTGAAAAATATATCACTAAACAGTTCTAATTGAATCTAGGTTCGAATCTCGATGAAATTCCAATATGGAGGCGATGAAGTCAGATGAGGTTGTTGCACTAATGGCAACAGATCCACGATTGAATCACAGTTTATAAAGTTTCCGTTTAGAATTCCAGAATAAATTTACACTCAATATCTTTCTCCCAGAACTTTTATAAATAAGAAGCACTTGTTTAGTTTTCTAGAGAATGAATTAATAAATTCCAAACAAATAGATGAACTTCAAAACAATCTGGCAACAACAATAAAACATTTTGAGCTCTGAGGTGTAAAAATTACGACTGAATAAATCTACTACCAACTGGCTGTTTTAAGCCTCGATTTGAGATCAAATAGTGGCTCACGTGATGGGCTACGTAATTTCCCAATTTGAACAGCGCAATAAAAAAAAAAAATGCCATTTATCACGTATGCAAGAATAGCTCTATCTAAGAATCAGATTCTCACGCTGGAGAAATAAAAAAGAAAGACTGTTTACAATTCAGCTAACACGTGGGCCGAAAATGACCTTGGTAATAGCCAATCATATTCACCCGATGTTTACAAGATCTATAAACCAAGGTGAGCTAAAAATAATGCTAAAGTAACAGTTATAATCTAATCGGATCAAGCCAATTTTCCGAAAAGAGACTTATATCCAATGAAAATTATCATTACAATAAAATGTAATGAAACAAAATTAAAATTAACAAGAAAAGAATTTAAAACTAACACATAAGTAATTTAATTACATATTCGTAACAACAGTAAGTGGTCAATGATAACTGTCACATATGAAAACTTCAGTTGCCCCTTTAGAGCATATTGGGCTCAATGACTGAATTATCAGCCAATCAAATCACTTCAAGTAAAACCAAACCTGATATGATTAATTGTTATTGTTTTGAACGGCCTTGTTATATATTGTATTTACGCATCTCAGATACTCACAAGTGGGTAAATGTTTGATTTCAATCCAGCAAGTCAGTGTAATTAAATTAATAAAGGCACTTTATTGTTGGTTTCCTCTATGAACTGATTAAATGAAATTGATGTGTTAGGTCTTTTTAATTGATTGTACATAGAACTAATCAAAGGGCTGTTTGTGTTCATCTTGAAACGATATTGTGTATGTTATGACATGTTAGCAATCATTGTCACGCGAGTTCATCTTCGCTTGGTGAATAATATAAGTGTACTGAATTATTTTAGCAAGGAATGTAATAAGGAAGACTTGGAGAAAGACAATTCACATGAAAGTGGAAGGTAAAACCCGATGCCACCACTGAGTATGAGGTAATGGTTACTCCAAAGATTCACACGCTGGACTCTGCAACAATAAAAATATTAAATATTACACAGCAAAGAGACCGATAAATTTTCAGCCTTTCCATTCATGCTGATGGTAGTACTATGGCTACCGTATCAAGCAGGGAATTGTTTGTAAAATATATCCTGACAATAGACTTGAAAATTAAGTCCTTTGAAAAAATATATATGTTTACATTATTTCTTCGCTCTTTCTGCGAAATAAAGTGCATACATCTCATCAAATCAAGGAAAGTGATCTGGTTTTTGAAATTCGTGAAACAGGCGCAAAAGTAGTTGGGACAAGTGAATTTTCTTAAACTATGTATCCTGGTCAAGAGGCTGAAACAAATATTTTGACCAGCCCTGCTGTCTAGACAATGCAGATCAAAGACAAATTAGCTCAAGACAATGTGATACGATGGCCTGGCAGACTAGATTTCTTTGTTGACTTAAATGTATGATATTTTATGTTTAAGAGTCATAACACAATAGAGGTAAATAAACACAGGAGATCTTGTGGCTAGCATGTCATCAACAAATATACATATTGTGCACTGCATACCAAAGTGAATTTGGCCTTGTTGTCAGCACCAGGGAGAAGAAATTAATATAGCAGCAGATTTACACGTGGAACATCTTGTCAAAAGGAGACAAAAATGCTTAATGGACCAATGAAGAAAGACAAAAAACTACTGACAATATCTTAAACAGTAGCTGTAGTGAACATTTTTGATAAGTTTGACAGCGAATGTGATGTAAAAGCGAGGGTAGGCTATGACAAACGGAGAAACTTTCCTAACGATGAACTGAAACCATAATGATGTGATAGAATTCAAACCTTTTGAACCATATTCGGACAGATCTTTCAATGCCCACAGAAGTATATAGGCACCAACAGATTGACTTAGTCTTCTGGATTGAGAAAGTAGAACTGGATTTTAAATCTGGTCTACTTCCTTGAATTCTCTAGAGCTCGCTGTCTGTTACAGTGATTTAGATTTGTGAAAATTTATAGGAATAGTAGCCATTTTAAATTTTAAGCTGAATAGAATACATGACAAATGACTACAACTATTATCACAGCTATTAATTGAGATATATAATTACTGGCACATATTGCACTTGTATTCAGGTTCTGGTGATGTGAATATCACCTGGCCAATTTGTTTTGTAATAGTTATTCAGTCTTTTTACTTGCAGCTGCAACCAGCTTTAAACCTAATTAATTGAGACTGTACATGAACTATCGATTAATTTCCCTTATATGCCTCGGGGTGAGATGTTGGAGGAAGGGGGGTAAATAAGCAACTTGCACACTTCTACTGTTGTCAAACAGCTTTTACGGACACAAGACATAGGCTTCACTCATTTCATGGAGTCGATGTCTTTATCGACATTCAACAATTATGGTTAGGGTCCTGGTTAAAGTCTTCTTCTGCTTAGATACAATTCCCAGACCCTAAAGGAACTGGTGTTGTAAACTGGATGATAAGTAAGATTTTCCTTTGTGTCTCCACACACTTCTATCCTCCCTCGGCACCCAAGGCAAGTTCAGAATCATTTGATAATCTTGATTAAGTTGTTGATTAAAGTTTTTTTGTATGGTCATTAGACCCAAACCCCCATGAAGATTGGTATCATATATAATGTATATTGACTGCAGGATCAGCACGAATTACACTTATATCTCCACGTATCCCTATTTTTCCTCTGGCCTATACTTACGGTCATGGTCACTAGAAAAATAAAATAGATTTATATCAAGTTGGGGGAGGGGACGGCGAGAAGTTTACTTCTAGGCTTCACTCATTTCATGGAGTCAATGGTTTCATCGACATTCAACAGTTAAGGTTAGGGTTCTGATTAAAATCATTTTCTGCTTGGATACAATTCTCAAACCCTTAAGGAACCGGTGTTACTGGAGGATACGTAAGATCTTCCCTTTTGTCTCTACACACCCCTATCGTCCCTCGCACCCGAGGCAAGCCCAGAATCACTTGAGAATCTTTATTAAATTGTTAATTAAAGTTTGCCTGTATGGTCATTTGTTCCAAAGACCTATGAGGACTTGTGTCATATTGACTGCATGATCTAATCATTGCACATGTATTTCCACATTTCCCTAACCTGAACTTACCGTCATGGTCAGTAGAAAGATAAAAGCGGGATGAGGTGGCACACGAGATATTTACTTATTCCTAATTCTTATACAAAGTAAACAGTCATTATTTATAAAGGTAACAGATATTGTATTCAACGATTCGGCAATAAGTCAGGCTCTGTGTCAACATATAATTTAATTGATGTCCAGTGGTATGATGTCAATTTGCTTTATGCGTTGAATTAAACCATCAGTCAAATGGAAAGTCATTTCACCCGATGTATCAGCTTTGACAGATTCCTGATACGTCACGTGCACAAGATATCTAATTTACTCTGTCCTGTTACAGTGTCATATCACTTGTACTACTAGGTGTGCATCTTGTTGATACTGATTACAGCTTCAAATTCCGCTGCCTCGTACAGACAGACAAGAGAATCTTGTAACATTGGAGTCTGCAGACACTAGACATTAGATGCCCTTCTCCAGTATTTTTGAAGACAGGTCATTGCTGTTGTAAAATGAACTGCCGCTTCAGCCTGAAGGTCAGCCTACCTTGCATAACCAATCTCTTGATCATACCCTGAAAACATTCTTCATATTCTTCTGTTCTACAAAGAAACCATTGCTTTGAACCCAATTTCTCAAATAGAACATTTTCTGCAATAAATGGCGTCTTCATTGAAGACAGATGGAATAAATGTGTGTTTGTGTCGATATACAAAAAATTTGTCTGCTTTTCTGTGGATTTTTCATATTCCATTGCAAATTTATAGGAGTAAAAAAATTTCATTTTCATGCATTTGAATTAAAGATTACATTATTCATAAATGTGGTTACTTTGTAAAAAAAAATACAAATCGAATTTGCAAATTATGAGAGAACCATAATAAGTGTTCCAGTACTACTTTGTGCACAGACCTGTACTTTATGGTGCAAGAGACTTAAATTAATGAAATAAATGTAGAGGAAAGTTGCAAATGTCTAATGGCATATATTTTCATAAATAATGTTAACACGCAAATAAAATATATTGACTTTATTCTGTGGATGTAATTATATGTTCTACTGAAGATGGGGGTCCAGCATAGATCACTCTCTACACGTTTCTAAGGTCTGCTCCCTTCCGGTGTGCAACTGTTGCGAACATAATTTTGAAACAATTGTCTTCACTTGAAAGACAGCTCAGAATATGAATATTAATTACTTTATCCTATTGTGCAGGGTGGTACTGGACAATAATGCTATTTTCTTCGTTCTTTTCTTCATTGTACAACCATTCACATGCAAATACCTTGTTCAACAGCTTTAATACACCAAATAAGTTAACAGTAGCGGAGTTCATAAAAGGTCCTGGAAAACTGATTTGAAAACATTGTCTTAAAGTGACGTTGGTGCTGTCACTTTATAAAGTGGTCATCTTTTTACCGAAAAACTGATTTTCTGTATTAAAAGTGGGTTTACAGTTTATTATGCTGCAGTTTGAACGTTAACTTTTCATAGAGTTTATGCTGTATTTATTAATAGATGTTGTCATAGCAAAAACTGTGCATAAAGGAAAAAGAGTGCAAAGATTATTTTTAATCTTGTATGTAGATCTAAAGTCATCCTTCCACTGCAGTTGGCCTTATCAATTACTACACATATTTGTTGTTTCGGCCATTCAGTCTCTGATGATATATAAAATTTTAACCTTGTGTAGAATAATGGATATCAGCAGTGTTCAGTAACATGTGTCACATACCCATGAGTGTGGAACAAAATTTAATTAAGAATAGCACTGAGAAGTTCCAACAAAACAAGACCGCACTGAAGTTAGAAAGGAAGCAATTTAAAAATCAAACTGACTCGAACAATCCAGTGATAAATGCGACCAATTTCTCTGCGGAAACTCCGGACTTAACATTACTGAATCTGACAGCGTAAATATAAATGTACGCTATCGTTTGAAAAATCTCTCAAAGTTAACGTCCTCTCAGGTTAGACATAAAATAAATCCGTGAGTAAAAATGCTATATCTCTCTCCCCAGAGAAAATTATATTTTTATTCGGTATGTGTGTGTGTCTTCAAACCTCTCTCTCGCACACACACACACACACACACACACACACACACACACAGAAAAGCAAATCTTGGCTATGCAATAAGTTGTCAAATATGATTTTTCCCGACAACATCACCGTTGATATACTACTTCATAACCGGGATAGCCGCAACATAATTTAGGGGTGAGTTATATCTGGTTTCCTTATTTTCCACTCATCTTGAATAAGATGGACTAAATTTCCTTGCGAATTGCAGGAATCTGCATGTATTAATATTATTGCAAATGGCTCTGGTTTCTGTAAACATTCGCACACAGTGACAGTTTTAACAGAAATGAAATGGTAGGGAAGTGATAACTAGTATGTTGGTCACACACAGAGCAGCATTGTTGGATGAACTTTTCCGTGGCGAGAAAAAAATCTGGTTAGAAAAATTAAAGAAATTTTGCCTCGCATCGCGTTAACACCTCGTGTGAATGCTACTTTGAAAAAAGAGAAAACTTAGAAGCCTTACGTAAACAGGCTGAGATTGAAGTAATAATGCTGTTTAATGTAGATTGAGTAGACCTACGAAATATTCTATGTGATTTACATGAACTTTTTTACTACGTGGCAAATTGAACAAGAACAACCACAAAAAGCGATATGATGAAGATATTACACCGTATTATATGATAAAAGTCCATCATGATTTATGATGGACGGATGAATAACATAAGTGTGCGTTGATTTCGTTATTTTCTGATTAAAATAAATATGTTCTTTGCATTTGTTTTATAGAGTACGATGACACGAGTTAAGACTGCATTATCTAGAAATCCTTAGCCAGGTATATTGA
Organism: Megalonaias nervosa; assembly: GCA_016617855.1. Taxonomy (NCBI): domain Eukaryota; kingdom Metazoa; phylum Mollusca; class Bivalvia; order Unionida; family Unionidae; genus Megalonaias; species Megalonaias nervosa. Next base: position 17,948 of record JAECUM010020702.1, on the reverse strand, counting down.
CTGGTATTGACAAACGTACCATACAAATATATATCCCGTCACCGCAATGGTATGAAATATATATCGTGAATGAATCAAACATTCCTAATTTGCTATTAATGCACGATGATAATTTAAATCAAGGACTTCAGCGGGTTAAAGAGCATTTTGCCAACACGCATCGGGTGAATGAATTAACTAAGCAATGACGTATACAAATTTCACCATGGGAAATACACTTGCAGCCGTCCCCGGGTTGAAAAGTTCTAACAAAGGTCCAATTGTCATCAAGACAATGACGGGAGGGATAGTGTATGATTCAAGTAAATACAGACATAAATCAAAATTATTAAAGTTAATGTGGGGCCCCGGGTGGAAGAGTGGTCCTAGGCTCTCGTCTTTACCGGTCACTGCCATCTCACCTGACTGCGTGAGTTCGGGTCTCATGCTCGGCCTATGCGAGTAGGTGAGAAAGTTTGCCAGTAGCTTCCCGTGGTTCCATGGTTCTCCCCGAGATCCTCTTACACCAGTTCTACTGGCCATCATGTATAGCCTATCATATGTTCAAATATGGCGTAACCTGCATCAAACAATTTAATTTGCATTTTTTGCTTTTTGCGGGAAATGGATCTAGATCAATACCTGTAGCCGTAAAAACGCAAGCATATCGCTTCTGCTTATTAAAAAAGAAAAGAACAATTAAAAAGACGTAAAAACCAAACCACTCCACACATACACACAAATATATGCCTTCCTTACTCTACCTGTAGCCGTAAAAACGCAGGCATTTCGGTTCTGTTTATTAAAATTTGAAAAGAACAATTTAAAAAAAAATTACGCAACCAAACCACGCCACACATACACAAATACATGCCTTCCTTATTCTACCTGTAGCCGTAAAAACGCAAGTCTTTCGGTTCTCTGTGTACATTAAAAAACACAAACAAAAAACCCACACACACTCCAACACCCATACATGCCTTCCTTACTCTACCTGTAGCCATAAAAACGCAAGCCTTTCGGTCCTCTGTGTACATAGAAAACACACACAACCCCCCCACACACACACACACACCAACACCCATACCTGCCATCCTTACTCTACCTGTAGCCGTAAAAACGCAAGCCTTTCGGTTCTCTGTGCACATAAAGACAAACAGACACAAAAAAACAAAACAGAAATCCACACACACCAACACCCATAAATGCCTTCCTTACTCTACCTGTAGCCATAAAAACGCAAGCCTTTCGTTTCTCTATGTATTAAAAAAAATCTGAAAAGATTTTGAGAAAGTGACAAAGTGACATAACTATTACACTTCAGTCCCTCCGTCTCTGAATGAAAGAAAAAGACAGCCTTTGCCCGATTTCAGTGAGATACACAAGGAAACGTGCCTTACTGTTTAATAATGTTTGCTATGAATGGGCTTGTAAATCAATAACTACTTAATCACATTCATGGTGTATCTAATGCCCGAAACCTTTTGTGGCCTAAATGTATATAAATTATTATATCTAGGAAAACGTTATCGTTTGACATAACTTTTTTCTTAAGCGATATCAAATATAAGATTCAGTGATTCAAAGATCAATAAAGGAACTCTTTAAAACGATTTAATGACACATATATGTAACATTATATGTAACCATACGATGAATTCGAAAAATTGTAAAGCACTATTGTTAAACAAGCTGAAATATCAAAATACAAAGTACCACTCCACGAATCACAAAGTCAAATGTTGAAGGTAACATGAAACATAGCAATACCTGAGCCAGGAATTGTTACACGTTGTTGTAATCCATAAACTTTTGAAACGCCGCAAGAGGTATAAGGTATTACCCGATAATAATCACTGTCACGATCCAGCTACGACATTGTAAATAATACTGCAGAAGGTGTGCATTAACAAATTTCCAGCCCCCCCCCCCCGTCAATGAATACGACACCCTAAATGTGAACGAAGAAGACACACTAATATTGAGAGATCAAAGAATTTAAAAATTATGTCGTAAATAAAATATAAAGGGTTTTGAGGATGAATATCATTTTGTATGTATATGCACCTCTTTTGCCAATTTAAGACGGAAATATCTCACCGAGATATATTATATTAACCCTTCAGTAGATAAATTTATAAATTTGATGTCGATCAGAAAATAAGCCTTATTACAAATGTTTCAAAATTTTGGCATTTTGCCTCTAAACTAAGGGATGAGCTGTTAAAAATTATCAATATGAACACCTAAACAAATTTATTGTACTATACTGTTTATGGCGCACTGTGTTTTATGCTCTGTTTTATTATGTTATGTATTATGACCCAGAGGACTAAAGTACTGAATAAACCTTCTGGTCTGTTCTGTTCTATAACAAGTCAACATTCAATAGACAAAAATTTATAAAATATAAAGAATCAAATATATCAGCATAATGGCTTCAATTAAACAAAGAAAAACTGGTAGCATTTTATAAATATATGACGGATAAATATTTTCCCGGAGCTGTATTACTTAAAAGTAGGGTATAAGGAGACATATATACTGATTTAAAAATAAATCCTTGTTTGTATCCAACATGCGTACCAAATATGACCGGGATGGCGTTCCATATAGGCAATTAAAAAGAGGTTCTCTCTCTCTCTCTCTCGCTCTCTCTCTCTCTCTCTCTCTCTCTCTCTCTCTCTCTGGGCGACGCGCAGCTCACCCAAATCTTGAACAGGGGTAAGGTCACTCATTCTCTCATTTCCTTACTTTACCAAATACCAAAGCCAGTTCTGCGGCTTTAGATTAAATTATCTACTCACTTGCAAAATTAGTTTTCTTACCTACTAACAATTTGTATTTCAGTTGTAGACCGGACTAACAGAATTATGAATATTTGTTGGGGGAGGGGCGCTGAAATTGCAAATTATGCTACAAAGAAATTTGACGCCTCGCTCTATCGTCGTTCCACACATATAATATTTCCCTCTCTTTGAATTTTCTCACTGTATGATACCTCACTTCCAAAACGCGAAAATAATCCGGAATCTCTTTTTATCTGTCAATAAAAATTGTCTTGGATTCTATGTTTTTATCAGCATAGCAACGTTTTGATGGTTATCGTGCACAACTTTGTATGTATGTATGTATGTATGTATGTATGTATGTATGTATGTATGTATGTATGTATGTATGTATGTTTTAAAATGTCTAAACAAATTTAAAGCAAACAATTTTCATGAAATAAACGATTGTACATATAGAAACAACGGGTTCGTGAGCTTCGTGCCCCAAGTACACCTGCTGAGAAACTACACTCACACCGGTCACATTCTAGTAAGATTACATGCAATGGAATGTGCTGGCAAACAACATTGCAACCGGTTGTAACAAATGGTAAGTGAAGTATGAATTATGATTAGACCATCGAATGAATGCAGATTATGTTTCTTATATTATTTTTATATATTTTTATCTTTACAATATATAAATGTTTTATTAGCATGTGGATGTGTTATTTAGCAGACCCTGGACTAATTGCCAACCAAATCATGTATGCCTCAGATGCTTCTTATAACAATTTTTGCAATGTATATATTCATATTCCCAAAAAGCACAGACAAATGGTGGATTATTGGTTGTCCACTACTCCTTTGTATTTTTCTTTCTACTTTTATTTTAAAATCACATAAGTGCAGCTGAGAGTGAAATTTCTTTTCAACGTGTCGGGACATTTGCGTAAATTAACTTATTAAATATAATTATATGCGAGATTATGTACACATACGTTTATGATGTAGAGCACAACTACGTTACCAAACCACACGACAATGTCAACAAATGTCAGTACAATCTTGTTCTATGTATGTTCCCTTTCTTTCCTTGTTATTTCAGAGGAAAGATTTACATTGATTTTGATAAATTTTTGGAGCTATATTTAACTAGTTTCTATGAAACAGAATTGCTTACTGACCTTGTAAATTACTACAAAAATCCTCCTGTATCGATTTTCTTAGATGTAAGTCAGATAACTTTTCAACGTCTTTCATCTCCGTACATATTTTTGGACGGTTGTTCAACAATACACAGAAAACGTATAACGTGTTTTTACAAACTAAATATTGAAGCATCATATGTATGAAATAAAACGTAGATATTGCATTTATGACGACACTAATGATGCAAATTAATTATTATATGTATGTTTTGCTGATCTAAGTTCATACATTGTTGACACAGGCTAATCAACTTCAGTGTACCCTGGAATAGGAAAGGAGTGGAGTTATTAAAAGGGACTGGCAAAGTGAATATTAATCCGACATTTACATCAAAACACAACCTTGGGTGTGTTAATGTATGATTTTCCATATGCTCAAATTTCATGAAAGTTTGAACAGTGATCATGAATAAATTATATTCTGAAGATCATGAAAAAGCTTTACGTATCAACTTCACTGTCGAGACTTCCGAATTACGCTCGCTTTCGAGCTCAAGTCCTCCGCGAACTCCATGAGGGACAATGAGATTAAGAGACAGGAGAAGGCGCGGATTAAGAACCAAAGGGGCAAAAGAGGAAAGAAAGCCACTTAACCAGATGGGAACAAAGTTGACCAGGCACAGAGGATAGTTGAAACAAGACTGACAAGAATGAGGGTGATTGTTTACTTATTTTCTGCAAAACGAGTATTGATACATCATGAAACTGTTCGACCATTGTTCCATATTCAAAAATGCTGATGTCACTAATCTTTCGCACAAGTTAGTGAATATATATTTCCTTTGAAGGACTGTTTGCTTTACCAGTGATTGTATATTTAACCTGCCTTACTTTGGTTAACCATCCCATACATGCCCCATCCATCAACAACTTATCATTCGATAAAGTAAGAACCATGCATACAGATGACGTATAAACCTAACACAACGGCCACAGTTTCAGAGGCTTTTATACCGCCATCTTTCCTTACACCGACAATAATATATTTCATCTCTTTTTCCCCCTCATGACATGCTACCATCTGTCATAAGTTCATATATTTAGAACAGATAATGTAACCTGTTGTTTGGGGGATCACGGAACTCTTGATCTGAGACGTCGTGTGCTTTCTGATGTGGGGTTTTAGTTTAGTAATTCACGCAAACATACTGATAAATATACATACATTTTGCAATGATGTAATAAAAACATGTGGTTCAGTGTGAATTATCATTACAATCTTAAATAATACTTGAAATATATATATATATATATATATATATATATATATATATATATATATATATATATATATATATATATATATATATATATATATATATGCATACAAACATACTTGATCTATCCAAGCAGGACTTAACACTTTTCAAACTTTAAATTAATTTTCTGTATGTGTTATAACTTTTGAGAAAAGAACCAAAACGATCAGAACAAGGCAATATGATAACGGCTTTCAGTTCAAACTCAACTAAATAGACTAGTGACAATTAATACTTAGAGAAATAAAGTTAACTGATGTAAAATTCATATACCTATTTAAGTACGGCAAAATAATGATCACACTTCCATGCTTCTGTTTTACATGCGACGCATGACTTACCGTACATTTTTAAATCTAAAAAGATATGCTAACATTATGCATTATATGTATAATGGTAAACACCAGGACTGGAAAAATGAAAATTTCATTCTTGCCCAGAAATATTATTACTGATCAAATTTTTTGTAATAAGAATTTAACTTGATACAATGAGAAGTTTGAAATATCTTCATTTGTCTCGATCATTTTTCATGTATTCGTTACGCATGTGACACAAAGCTACAAAACGTTTAAATACATAAAATATATTACAAAAATATTTGTATAATCTGACGAATATGTTGGCTACGTTACTTAAAACCTCCTGGTGCAAACATATGTGATGCGTATAATAACTGCATATCAATGTCCAATTTTACTAATGTAAAGATTTAATTAATGTGCATGATAAACACTTTGACAGCTAATCTCAAAACACAGCATATGGAACCGCTGAAGTAGATGCACCTATTTCAAAATGAAGTAATAATGACTGACACTTGATATAATTAGAAGATTGCAGTAACTGTTGAAGTTCCATGGTATTCTGATTTCTTCTTAATAAATAGCCTATCATAACAAATACATACATTGATTTTGTATGATTGATGTCTAATAATATTTATAATGAATGCCATATTCAGTTCACCAAACTTTTCTGAAAATGTAATACACACCTCCTTCGTGTTTCTTTGTCTCTCTTTTTTCTAATCTCATGGATTCAGGTAGATGCCATATCTACTTCTAACTAGAGTCCGGCAAAAGGAACAGAAAATCAGAGGCCATGAACAATTCGGGCATGTTAAAGGTCCACACTCAAGGGCCCAGATGATGCTGTTTTGTCCACATATCCTACATGACAAGAGAATCCGCGGTTATGGGCTGAAAAATAGACAATACATCTACCAATGTACTTGATGCTATTTCTTGCAGCCCAAGCATATGAGAGCTAAAGAAACAGATTGTATACTGAAAGTAGCTTGCAAATGTTCTCTTTTTAATAATACAATTCTTTATGTTTGATATTCACAGTGACACAAGTTTCAACACGTGATCCTGTCATGAGTCAGGTTCGTCCTCATGCATGAACGTGGCTACCGCTTAGAAACATCCGAGGTTGTTCTCGAGGTAGAGGCAGTTCGAATTTCGCAAATACAATGATAAGAACATAGTGAGTGGAACCTTACAGTTTAGCGTAAGTAGATTTAGAAAGCAAATGAAACTTTATTTTGTCCAAACGGAACTGTCATCATCCGTTTCATATACAAGTTTAAAAACTGATTTGACCTGGTCGTCGCTTAACTTTTCTTTATATTTGGAAATAAATTGCTTAATGTGAACTTTTTAGTGCCGATAAGTTTTGTAAGATATAGCTGTATTGGACAGAGTGTGCATAAATGTGGGTTATTTTATATATATATATATATATATATATATATATGTATATATATATATATATATATATATATATATATATATATATATATATATATATATGTATGTATGTATGTATGTATGTATACCTCTATACATTGTACCGCCTCTCCACAGTGGACAAAGCTATTTAATTGAAAAGAACTAAACAGTGTATGCCCAATATTTGTAAACAGGCGATACTATGTTTTATGAATTAGTGCTTAACAGCATGTTAGCACAATAATGGCATTATGTTGTTAATTGCAATTAAAGTTCTAACAATGTAAATATATAGAATTGCAAGAAAAGAAAACTTTAAGATAAACCCTTTCAAAGAAAAGTAAAAAGTGCTACAAAATAATTGATAAAAGGTACAGATTTTAAAAATCTGTTAAAGGTATAGAAATTGAGCATTACAGGTACAAAATAAATTAATTCAATCATTCGTAAAATATGTGGTTAAATTTTAAATAAGCGCGTTTCCTCAAAACGTTAGAGATTTTCATTTGGTTCATCTTTAATTGAGTTGGTTTCCCCCCCCCCCCCAAAAAAAACTTCTGTTAAATAGGTGGATGTAGATACAAGCAACACAAACGTTTCCACTGTCAATGTAAATTGGTAGAGTTCGCACCTCGACGGTTCACAAATCAGAGGTGATTGCGTTTATTTTAAAATGCAAATTAGCTGCATAAAGTTGAGAAGTCTTTTAGAAAATGTACTAAGTAAGTTTTACTGAGATTTATTCAAAAAGCTTTCTTTTACTGACTCCCTAACAATTACAGTATTCAGAATGACGGTTATTTACCACATTGCTTTAGATTGGAGATCAAAATTAATACCGCTTTACACTAATTACAGGTTTTCCTTTATTCAGATAAAAATATGTAGGGAAAGAAATACTTTTTCAGGCAAAAATATTGTATTTGTTACTATCAACATGTTGCATGACCTTCGGTCACTTGTTAATAAACTTTAGCATGTTAGAACTTTGAACTGCTTATTCATTCCTCACATAATTCAAATACCTTGTAATTGTTGCTGGGTAGTCCACATTGTCAGTTTCTGATCAGAGAATGGAATGGTTGATCCAAAACGACTATCCATTTCTGCAATCAGAAATATTGATAAAAATACGATTTGCTTTAATGTTAAACTATATAAGTTCAATAATTTACACAATGGCAATAAGCAGAATCTCAGTGAAACGTTTGTTTCGATTGGATGAAATAAACACACTTTTCTTAAATTACCTCAACATGTAATGACGTCATGTGTGTATATATATATATATATATATATATATATATATATATATATATATATATATATATATATATATATATATATATAGACACAAACGACACGAATGCTTTCCACTGTCAGTGTACATTTGTAGGATTCGCACCGCAAATATGGTGGTAGCGCTTATTTTAAATGCAAATTACTCCATCAAGTTGAGAAGTCTTTTGGACAACGTACTAAACAATTTTTATTTTATTTATTCACAAAACCTTCTTTTTAGTCCTTCCTTAACAATTGCAATATTTAGATTGAGCGCTATTTACCACATCGTTTTAGAGTTTAGATCAAGATTAACACCACCTTTATTGAGGTAAAAAATATGAAGGAAAACAAGCAACTATACAGGCAAAAATATTGCATTTGTCCTATCAACATGCTGCATGACCTTCGGTCACTTGTCGTTCATAAACATTATCATGTTAGACTCCTAAACTGTTTTAACATTCCTCAAGTAAAATAAATACCTTGTAATTGTTGCTGCGTAGTCCTCATTGTCAGTTTCTGCTCAGAGAATGGATTGGTTGATCCAAAACGAATATCCATCTCTGCAATCAGTGAGAATTAGTTCCTGGGAGTGTAATAACGTTAGCAGTGTTTTCTGTTACAGATCTTGTGGTCAACATAAAAAAAGACACCAACAATATAACACACCAAAACCACACTTAAGGTACACGTCGATTTTGAACAATCCGTTCTATATTTAGATTTACCCGTGTCCTTGGTTACTATTACAGCGCCACATTTCACGTGACATAGTTGTTGCCAAAATGGACGACAGGATGTAATCGCTGCCTCCAAGATTTAGAACATCATAATATTAAAGATACACGTCTTGTTAAACAAGGCATTATTTATGTAAACTGCAGTTCACACAAATAATAGTACAATACTCTCAGCAAATCATTAGTAGTTTCAAAGATAATTACCCCACCCCTCTCCAATGGAGAAGTTAGCCCAGGGTATATCCAGAGATTCTCAAACTCTTGTTAAACGCTGAACACAGTTGGCATACATGGGTGACTTTATGGTCGCTCGGTAAGACAAGTTGGTTATATTATTGACCCTGTAATTCTCCGAACTATACCTTGAATGAGATGGCATAGACCAATAATAAAGTACTATGCCGAACATTCGACTAGGTTGCTCATTACAACTCTTAGGTCTTGAGTTTATTATTTAAGTAAGTACTTGTACAAACTTTCATAATAGATTACCCGCTTGAAGTGTTACAGAAGAGAAAGTAGCCGCATGAACAGTTACAGGCGAGTAAATAACCGCTTGAAGTGTTACAAGCGAGAAAGTAACGGGAACTTACAGAACAAAAACTTGAAGAATATCATCGTGTTGTAGAAAAACAACTGCATATATGAGAAAACATATTAAAATAAACTCGTTAGAATCGTTTAAGTCTTAAATATTGTAATTGTACAAATTGAGAATATGTTGTTTCGAAATATTCAAAAATATTGCAAAATGAAAAACGAAAACAATATAAAAAAGTTACGTTATAGCTTAATTTTCATGTGGCTAATTCATCGATATATTCTAACAAAAACTCTATGCCCGGAAAATTATTTATTTGAATATTTTCAGTACTACAGATGATCTGTAAGCCTATGTGCTAAGGACCAGTTTAGTAGTGTATTTGCTATTTAAATATTGTGTCCATGATCTCCGTTAGTTTAGCTGGTTTGCTATATGCAGTTCATACGGGAGAGTTAAAAAGGTCATGTGTGATACAAAGTCGCAGTCAATTTTGATGTTTGGCCTGACAATGTTGTTGCAGCTTAAACAGACACCGAATGAAATCAGTCAGTGATAAACGTGGCCGATTTTTATGCGGGAAATTCAGACTTAAAATCCTTGATATCCAATAGTGCAAATAAGTGACCGACCGTTTAATCTTGAGTGGGGTGGGGTGGAACTTTTTGTCCAAACGGAATATATTTTTATTTTAACCTTATGATAAAGAATATTTCATGAACCTACTTGTGAACCAGAAATTTTTTTTTTGCAAACGCATCCCAGTTACGCTACCCTGCTGTTGAAAATGAAACGGTCGGTCTCCACATAATGCAAGGAGAAGATAAAGATAATTAAATTGGTCGTGGCGATCATAATAAAATCTCAGCGAATAGCCCCATTTTTGCTGCTGTCACATTGAATCTGGTTAGACCTTATACATTGCTCTAGATTTCCTAGTTAGCCTCGCAACTGGATACATCTATTCATGCAACTATTGCAAACAAATATAATACTTTTCTGGCTAAGACAAAATGTATTTGGTATTACTATGTTCGTAATAGATGGCGGATAACATCGATAAATCTTTGTCCAGATCAACCAGACAGGAAGGAATGCTTTTCAACCTTTATTTTAATCTATGATTATATCATAAAACAGAAAATGCCTTGCCCTATCCAGATGTGTCAGCCTTTTCCTGTTGTTAAAAGTCATCAAAGCATAAAGTCGATGTGTACATATGGGATATATTATTTAATGATGAAACGTACTGTCGCCATATTCTTTTCTAGGATAAAACGATACTCGCGAATGATAAACGTCGCCAAATTTAGGAAAATATAAAGACCTGGGAAGCACAGACTTTATTTACTCTTGTTGTTTTGTTGTTTTAATATTTGCAACAGATAATGTCGTCCTGTGTTGTTTATTGATCGGATGTATTTTGGCATTGAATATGTATATGAATTTCCCTGATATTCTGTTCATCTAGATTTTTGTTACCCCTTCTCAGTTATTGTTTTATTCACATGCATGCATGCTGTTCAATATTCCTGGTGTGTAAGGCAACGTGCAGGCGATAAGAGTCTGGCTGGGGACAGTTCATTCTCTTATTCATATCATTTCAATGATGATTTGGCCTACTCATTGTCTTACGTCATGACACGGCAAAGAGCTTCGAATTACAACGATTCTTTAAATTCCTTGACTATTAATTGTTAACTTTGATAATAATAATAATAATAATAATAATAATAATAATAATAATTGCAATATACCATTGCATACAATGAAATGATACAGTCTTTGGTGGTTTTTGTTTGTTTGCGTGCTTGCTTCTATTTTAGATAAATTTGAGGATTATTTTTAGATAGATACTTTACTATACTAATTTGCTGGTTATTTTTAGGAAACACCATATTATGGAAGTAAGTGAAGGCGACTGATGGGTGCTTTAAGTTTTAAAAGGTAGTGTATTTATAGGTTACTGCATTTGTATGGGAAAATATGAACGAGTTTTTCGGATGGCTATACTGCACGACCTTGGGAGTGCAGTATATCCATCCGACAAAACGAATTCATATTTTCCCATACAAATGCAGTAACCTTTTTATTATATGCTCATTTTCTTATTCTACCCAAGGCTTAAATATATAAACAAAACTACACTACAAGAAACAAAGTAACTGAATGTATGCCGTATTCCAAACTAAATACACAAGCGTAGCTGCATCATTTACACAACAACATTATTAATGCGTACGTAACTCAGCCCAGACAAATTTGAAGTTGGTCGCGCGCTAGACGTAAGTTTCGAAAGTGAATGGCGTTTGGTCTACTTAAAATTGAAATTTGGAGTAATATTGTTAATGAATGCGCATTGCAACAACTTTTCCATTTGATCTGGAATAAATACGTTTTGGTACTTTTGTCGATTCGACGCAATTTCGTGATTATGGTCTGGATTTATCTACATGAAGTAACTTACATCGGATTCCAGCAGCGTCTGCCAATTTAATCGTATTGAAGTGTGTTGACATCGGCGTGCGTGTTTCTGTTCTGTCATTGAATGATTCAGATCATAATGTGGGAAAAATATGAAGTCTTTCAATTGCAATTATCGAAAAGACGCTGTGGAATTTAATATTTATTTCATTTTGAGTGCGGTAAGGAGGATGTAACTGTACTTGGAATATACTCGAAATTACAGTACAATTTCGAAATGTGTAATCAATCTTGAGAACCCATGACATGGCTCATGTAATTCGGATTTGCAGAACTACGAAAGTACATTTTGAGGAAATTCAGGATGTAAAATTGTAAGTATATTTTTGCCATTTTATTACCAGCTAAAGAAGACAGTTTATGTCTTATAACTTGCATGTTATTGTGAGGACCCTGTCTGGCGTCTATAGCTAGCCTAAATCTGAAACATTGTTTCAAAAAGTTAACGGGGAATGTGCCAAAGCTGCTGATATGTGGCAGTCCATGAAACATTTGCTGGTATGTGGCAGTCCATGAAATATCTGCTTTAGTTCATTCAGAAAAAAATTGTTTGTTTACATTAGAAAGTAGTTCCTTTATTCGCGTGCATCCAGTATGAATTCAGCGCGAGGGTGCAATATCGGGAAATATTAGACGATTCTGACAATGTAAAGTTAACGGAGAAAAAAATGAGCATATAATAATATTACTTACTGTTACGTTATTGATACCGTATAATGATTGTATTTTCATAAATGTATTAGTGTTTTTCTCAGTCAAGTGTTTCTGGTGTTATCTTTAGTCTCTATATAGTAGCGAATGTGTATGGACCCAACACATTTCTAATAAGGAAGTAATGCAAATGGGCTATTGTTGTGAAGAATGGCCAAGTCCATTCAATTTTCAAATGAAGGGGAAAGTCAAGCGATAAAGAAAGTCATCCAATATTTTTGTATACACTCTTTAACTCTTCATTTTTCTTATTTAAAATATTAATTTAGGCTGTCTTGTTCTAAACTGCTGACTCTTGATTAGCACTGATATTTGATTCTCGATATTTGATTCTTTTAGCTGATATGTATCAAAAAGACCACAAGGATCAAATTTCATAGTGGGTCCCCTTTTGGGTGGAAGGTAACCAATTTCACATTAGATAGTCCCTTTTTTAGGTGATATGAATAAAAAGGTCATGAGGATCATAGTTCATTCTAGATCGTACCCTTTTGGTAATATGTGTCAAAAAGGCCACTCGTATCATATTTCACACACACACACACACACACACACACACACACACACACACACACACACATATATATATATATATATATATATATACATCCCTTTTAAGTTGCATGCAACTGATTAATTATTTTGTGACCTATGTGTCAAATCTCTTTGGTGAAATTTGAAATACAATATTGAAGAGAATGAAAGTTACTGATAGGCTGAATTTCAAATATCTTGTTAGAAAGAAAGCCGGCATATATGTGAATTGTAAATAACAGATGGATTGAAACTTATTTTATGTCCGCCTCATATTACCATCCGATGTAAATAAGGTTATTTCATCTTACCAAATTTTCATGGAGGGTACCTGCAAAGTATCTTTTCTCTAAACAAACATCGCAATGTAACATTTTCATCGATTTAAATGTTTACCGTTGGAAAGATTATGTATAGAATGTAGGCGTGTTTTGCAGTTCTAATCATGAAATAATTGAAATATAATAATCTAATGAAAGTACAGCACTTAGTGCACAAATCATTTCAATTAAAATATTTAAATTTTATATTTCTCGCTTTCAGAATGTTCTCATACTTGAACGTACGTATAGAAATAGACAATCATTGAACGTATATATAGAAATAGATAATCATTCGAACAGAATTAACTGTTCTAGTTGATGCTTGTACAAAAATTACTGGGACCTAACTTACGTCGTTACATACATACATACATACATACATACATACATACATACATACATACATACATACGTCACTGAAACATGCCTTTCAACTCCTGTACATTCTTCACCTGTCCCCCTGCGCTCTTGTTGATTCAGACTACGCCCGATTTGCCCTACGTCATGCGTAGGAGGCGGCTAATGGAACTAGGAACAGCAGTAGCTAGTATGCCGGACTTGAGACCAAAAGGGTGTGGGTTCGAATCCTACCACTGGATCAGTTCGGTCTGCTACCTTGGTGTGTCTATGGGCAAAGGATGACTGCAGCTGCCACAGCAATACATATTCAACACCTAATGTATATTTCGCTAAAAGGATAATAACTCCGGAATGCCTAACGCTTGTGTCATATATAAAAGGTTGACAGCATTCATGTTCAATATATAAATCAGGTTTATTATGCGGTAGGTGGGGGTATGTAACAGCATACTTTACGTTCACTTAGAGGAATACCTTCTGCGGCTTCCTTGACAATTAAGGTCAATAATTCTTGGGCGGTGGTGATTCACCAAGACATAGAAAAGATAGCAATATTCTAGGTCTTCTGTTGGACATTACCACGTTATGAAAGTTATTTTTAAAAATGTTAATTTTATTCAGGCATGTTTTGCATTTTATGACCTTCAGTCACGTGTCATAAACATTTAGCACGTTAGACAGTCCAACTATTTTTTGTTATCAATTACCGATACTTATTTCGAGAGCGACTTTGTTTGAACATGAAAAATACGCCTGAATTTTGATTCTTGTACATTGTCATGTATTTTCCTAAGAAGGCGTGGGACCCATAGGCCGGTACCTACTCTGCCTATTGGGTAATCCGGCACTGGATGATATACCTTCTTTCTTGTATGGATCTGTTTTCCGAACGACCCGGAGTGCTTGCTGTGAGGTATCAATGTGTTTCCTATTGCACTGGTTTTAAAATTAGGGTAGTTAAGCCACGGAAATATCCAGTGCCGGATTAAACCCTGTGGAGGCCCCTAGGCAGTCGAAATCTCGGCCCCTCCCCCCTTCGCAAATTATCTCCTAATACGTTTTTAATTTTACCAACCAACAAACCGTTGTCGCGGGCCCCCTGAAAGGCCGGTGCCTACTCTGCCTTTTGGATAATCCGGCTCTGATACTAGATCAGTTCGAATAACTGCCCACATTGTTTCTTCATTGTACTCATTTTCACTTTTTATTTACATGTTCAGATATTCATTTTTAAATACTCTGTAACACAAAGACAGAACGTACAAATCTGTTTCATAACAGAAGTGCTGTTCTCTACATTACAAAAAGATGATATGGTGGCAGCGATTCCGGGCGACAAATCATATCACATGCGAGATATTTAGAATCGATTTGTATGGTTTGCACATGGAGTTTCAATAATGTTACTTTTGACCATTTTCATTTTTCGTATTTGTTTGACTTTATTCATTTTATCGGCTTACATAATTCGCCTTTTTGTCATTGGTTTAAAACTTTTTGTTTATTTTTTTTTCTTTTTCGGTGGAGCCGTCTGGGGCTTTCAAAATATTATTACAAGCCAAGGGTATCTGCTTGACCGAGCGGTGTTGAACCCTGGCGCGATTCCGCTAAAAAGTCATAAGTTTACCCCAAATTTCCAAAGACGTCTATACAGCTTCAGTTGTAAATTAGAAAGCCCGACGTTTCCATTCTATACATAAATTTTTCTCTAATCAATCCAAGACCACAGATCTCACAACTTGTCAAATATCTATCAACCGCACATCTCCATGGTTTCTCTTCATCAACTTTCCTTACCGTCAGCAGTTCACACTGTAGAAACTATAGGGAACTAATTTTACTACGCCACCTTAGGCCAGTCAATTTATGGTTTCAAGGCACATTTCGCCAGTCAAACTGCATCATATTTGCCACCATGGCGACATAAACGGTATCTGCCGAGTCCCTTCTTGTTTATTCCTTTGTGCAATTTACCGGTCTCCTACCGTAATTACTGCCACAGCAGTCACGCCACCAATGTACACCACTAGATTTTAATAGGGACTATGGTATGACAGGGCACTCATGAGGTTTTGACCTGAATTCACTATAAGTGAACCATGGCATCATGGAAACTCACTAACACTTCACTCCGTGACGTTTGCTCCTACTAAAAAGCTAATTATTTTTTCGGGCTAAGGAATATTTCCTTTGCACCGAATTCCAATAATCAACAAGTAATCACAAAAATCTAAGAATTCCTTAAAACGGGGCGCTATAACCAAATGCGCATACTCCAAATTTATTACAATATGTTATAATATTTTTATTTCTGTTAAATCTTCAATATTATTGAATATTCCAGAAAGAAAGAACGTACTGAATTCATTTATATCCATTATGCACTACTGAATTTGGTATGTAGTCAAGCTTGCAGTCTTTTGCAGTAGCGATATCATTTTTCTCCCACAAATATATTTCAGTATCTCATTATGATATTATAATAAATTATCTGCAGAAAGCTGTTACACAGATAAATAAGTATTTCTATTCTCTTACACCTATTACCAGTGCCTTTATAGCGCACTTTAGCTGGATTTGCATAGCCAAAAGAAAAGGTAAACTGTTGTTGATATAAATATTAATATTTCATACTTTATACTTTTCCAAAATACTTCATACTTCCAATGTGCATGAAAATACATGTCATAAGTGATGTGATAATTACCAATCAAATTGCACTTATCAAATTATTCGCTACTGATTTTCATAATAAATTCAAGAGCGGACAAACTTAACCTTTGTCCAGATCTATACTTATGGAAATGACGTTATGGTCAAGTGCAAACATACCATGGGATAGATTCATGCATTTTTGTAAGTTCTGTTTATCACAACAGACTATTTCCAATTTTCAACGTCGTCGTTGTCATCTATTTATATGCGTGTCGATGTGTACTGTTAAGGTATTTTTGTATCACATTCTGCAGGTATATAACAATGAAATCTCTGGATTTATTTTTTTTAAAATCGTCGATTTTGTATCTGACCTACTTATGTTACAACCGGGTGAGTGCTATAAAGACATGTAAACCATAAAGAATGTTAGTGTTGTATAGGTTGTTTCTTTAAATGTATGATTTCATAAATTCATATTTGTACTTTGAAATAAATAGGAAGCTATCTTTTAACTTTCATACGAGCTAACATTATAACACCGACTCTTTGGCTCTCTTTAGAAAAGTTTTTTTAATTGATTGTATCTGAAAATGACATCACTTACATGTTAAAAAAGGTCATTTTATTAGTATATGCCAGGGGTGCACAACCTTTTTTTGGCCAAGGGCCAGATTGCATTTTCTAAGACCACTCGAGGGCCGCAAACGCTAATTTCTTTAATATAATTACTGTTCATGGGTCAGATTTCTGTTTTGTTTTAATTTGCCCTGAGGGCCGGACAGAACACGTTCGCGAAGGGGGTGGTGGTGGTGGTGGTTGTGCACCCCTGGTATATGCCAAGCAGTGATCATATTCCACACAGTAGGCTCTAGCACTCGGTGCAGTTCAAAATACAAACGCGTGTATTTTATATTAAACTATCGATGTTAAGGACTAGGTACATTTTACGTTGATGTAGAAATTTTCAGCACAAGTGATTCAATATACAATGTGCATGCATAATAGGTCAGCTGACTGCATGCTTTACACGCGAGTGTACAGTTATAGAGGCATACCTATGTGACTGCCTATGAATAAACTACGTTTGTAAAGATCTAGTGGGTTCTTCCTCCAAGATCAGTCAAAATATGTTTCTCCTACGTAATATATCTTGTTTTCTTTATTCTTATGAATTGAGGATCATAATATTCCCTAACAGACATTCTTTTTAAAATAAATACTTTAAATATCTTAATATAGAAACAAAGGATTTTCAAAATTTTTTAATGCTACGTTTATTTGGTAGGGTTTATCTTCCTAAAGATTTTTTTTTGCAATTTTTCCTTTTATATCTTTTGTACTAAATTTCCATTC
The DNA here is from genome assembly GCA_016617855.1 of Megalonaias nervosa. NCBI lineage: Eukaryota > Metazoa > Mollusca > Bivalvia > Unionida > Unionidae > Megalonaias > Megalonaias nervosa. The sequence continues at coordinate 4 of JAECUM010020702.1, read as the reverse complement.
GGCA